>VZTD01001027.1:36762-58133 GCA_013397725.1 Rhagologus leucostigma
AGGAAGGAAAGGAAGGAAAGAAGGAAGGAAGGAAGGAAAGGAAGGAAGGAAGGAAGGAAGGGAAAAGAGAAGGAAGGAAGGGAAAAGAGAAGGAAGGAAGGGAAAAGGGAAGGAAGGCAGAAGGAAGGAAGGAAGGAGAAAAGAGAAGAAGCAAGGAAAAGGAAGGAAGGATGTCGAAGCTATGGGCATCTTCAGTTTGTTTTACATGCTGAAGCAAGGGAAGTCACCTTTCACTTACTAAAGGCTGTAGTTCCTTGAAACCTTCTGAAGAAACTATGTTGGGAGTTTTGAGGGCAGAGAGATAGGAATATGTCTACTTGCCAGCGTTAGGTTATTTTAAATTTATACTTCACAATATTGGATTCCAAGGGAGGGAGCATTCAGTCCCTGCTGTCTGTGGTAGAGAATTTTGTTTCCAGTTTTTCTAAAAGACCATAAAAATACATAAGCCTAATGAAGTGGTAAGAATCTCCTCTGTTTTGAAACAGTGGTATGTATTTCCAGGAACACACTGCAATGTGTCTTGCAGAAAGATGGGTAAGATAGATTAAAATCTCATTTAGTTGTCTTGGTGCTCCATATGAGACACCTGCAAAAAACGCATGGCAAGAACAGTAAAGCTTAGTTTTGCCATAGTTCTTCCGCCTCCCCAGTAGCAAAAAAAGAAAAGATCTTTAAAAATAGCATTGCAATAAACATTGTCTGGCTTGAGTATAAAGGTATAAGGGAAATTGTGGCATAGTTAAAAGGTAGTTGCAAGAGTTTCTACGGAGGTTTTTCTTCTGAACTGTTCTTTGGCTTGATCTGATAGCCGTATTTTTTTCTCCTTATTGGCCAACCTTTACAGAAGTGCAGAATTTTAGATGATCAAGGTGGGTTTTTCAAGAATAAACTGGGACTTGTTTGCACTTTTTTCTTTTTGTTGCCCTTTAATGAAATCAACGTTTTTAAAAAGCAGGAAATAAACCTTTCAAGCATGTGACCATATTTAGTTAAAAGTGGGTTTTGTTTATAACAAGCAATAAAGTAGTTGCCAAATTCTATACCTGTTCCAAATTGTTAGAAAAAAAAATCATTAAAAAAAAATTTAAATATCAGGGTTCCCACCACCCCAGTCTGTAAATCACAAAAACCATTTGCATAAAAGCACATTTAGCCCAGCATAGTAACACTGTGCATTACAGTTATTTTACAAGGAAATCGTATGCTATACAACAGAACTTCACACCTTCAAGGATGCTACAAAAGGCCCCAAACTGGTAGCAGTTTCCATCACAGGTTTCAGTTTCTTCTCGAAAGTGGTTTTTTTTTCACCACTGAATCCTTGAGCTTCTCACTGTTTCTCAAGTCACTTGGCCCTCAGTGTCAGCAAGAATTTTTACCATGGTAGGCCTGCACAGCCTTAGAGATTCTTACCATAGTGGTCATGTTAAACAGAATTTATGCGTTGCAGTGCCCTTATTCTGAAGGTGAACTCCTGCTTTTGCTGAGCTGCCTTTGGAGAGCAAAGTTCTCCTTCCTGTGCCTGTTGGCATAGTGTGATGTGCGCAGTGCATACTGTGGTGACAGTAAAGATACTCCCAGATAAGCAGAATGGATAAAAGGAAGAAAATGTAAGAAGATGTGGTGTTAATACCATGGTGTTAAAAGTGGTGTTTCTGTGTATTTTGTTTTTTCCCCTACAGTGTAAGGTGAAGGCAGAAAGGACACTGTGAATCTGCTACGAAAGCTGACAGGGAGCCTAACTGATTCTTTATATTTAAAACATAAAAACCTGAGGGTGAATATAACGTGTGTGAGGCAAAGAAGGCCTTTTGTAGAGAAGGTGTGCTGTGTAAGACAGAACAACAACAGGCCAGTTCTGTACGATCAGCACAAAATTAGTGCTGGTTTACTGGCTGGGGTTTGCACCGCTGAGTGATTCAGACTTTGCAGGAGTGACTTGGGGATGAGAGGCACCATCCTTGTACTGAAATTCTGAGCATGGGGCTCTTGTCTCTGTGCGTTGCTCCCCTTTCTCCTTGTGCTGAGAGAGATGATTTACAGGATCTGTTGAGAAAATCAGTGTCTGAGGCTTTTGCGTGTGCCTGCCTGTGGTGTGTGCCCTGTGCCTGTGTGTCTGTGACCTGGGTGCAGCCAAGCTACTTTCATTAAACTGCATCTGACACTCTGTAACCTGACAGTCATTAACTCCGAGACTCTCCCATTACACCAAATTAGCAGATGTGTGTGACTTCCAGCCCAGCTTTCTCAGTGTTTGAATCCTAGAAAGCAGCAGAAATAGTCTGATGTAATGATTGATAAATTTAAGGTCCAAAACTAATTAAAAATAATCCAAACTCGCCACAGGAAACCTTTCCACCCTTTGCCACCTTCTTTTCTAATAGTAAACTGAGTATTAGTTTCTGACAAAGCACTCTAATTTCCTATGGAGACTATTACTAGATGATCAGTCAGGGGACATAGAGGTAAAAGTCCTGATTTATCCATCTTGTTCAGTATTGCTATTTACTCCCCTTAATCCTGCACATTTCTCCACAGTTCTGCCCATAAGTCACAGGTGGATGGAAGGCTGGTGACAAAGCCTTGTGTGAAGGGGCTGTGGCAAAACTGCACCGTGGTGGGGCCACCACTGTCCTGGTGGAGTGTAATGAGAGACTGCAAAGTCAGTATTTGTTGTGCACCTGGTCATTGCCAGGAGAATGGTCCTGAGACTGGGAATCCTTTGCCAGCCATAGGATGTGTTTTTATTTTAATGATTTCCTGCAAACATACTGAGAAGGTCATGCCAGGAAACTAATTAATGGTTATGCACTGGGCAGTACATGCTCCCCAAGTGGGGCTGGGTGCTGGATGAAGAGGCAGATGCTTGGTAGGAGAAGTTTCTGGTCCCCGTGGCCCTCAGACTCGTTGCATTGGGTCTTCAGCAAGCTGCAGGAACGTGTTTGGCTGCACCAAATACCTCATTTCCCAGCAGCTGGTGAAAGAACACAACCTCTCACTCTCCCACTTACCAACCAAGAATAAATCTTCTCTTGCCAGTCCCGTCTTTGTAGCAAGGGCATGTTCTGGCTGCCTCCATCCTTGCCTGAGCTCTGCACTGGAACAGTTGTGGTGTGGCAATCAGTCAGAATTCTCCTGTTGATCAGACATGCCTGGACAGGGATTTTTCGGTTTGTTGGTTTTTTTCCAATTGATTGTTTTATTTATTAATTAATTTTTCCATGAGGAATAGCAGAAATTGAAATTTTGCCTGAAAGGAAGAAGACTTACATCTGAATCTGGACTAATATGTAAACTGAAAAAAAAAAATAGAAAAAAATTAGGGGTTTATGCTCAATCATGACACGTGACTGTCTGAGGCATCTCAACAGCCATACATGTATTTTTATATATCCCAAAATAGCTGGTTTCCTGACTGGTTGAGCATGAGGATTACACATTTTACTCTGTGCGGACATGTTGAAAATGCTGAAAGTTATCATGGCAAAAGGCAGTTTGAGAGATGCAGTGCGCTGTAGGCAGCAGCGAGTTACAAAACTGTTGTTGTAGACCTGTTGTTTGTCCACAACAAAACCCACACATCTTTAAAGAGAAAGGCCAGTAATAGATGGGCAGTTGTTCTTACAGCCCAGCAGCATTGCTGGGTGTTTGTAATACATAACACTACTTTCTGTTGCTCTCTATTTTATTGTGTGTAAGTGCTCACAATATCTCCATTTATGGATGCATGTTCTAGTGACCTGTCCTGGAAAAAAAAAAAAAAAACAACCTTAAGGAGTAGATTCTTGAAAAGACCCTAATTCCTTTTTTTTTGTGTAGCCTGGGTGAACAGCTCTTACAGCTGAATAATTCCTACCCTGAGGAGCATTCTTGAATTACTTTGCATTAGTCTAGGAAAGTGTTCCTGTTCTCTGCCTGGCTTTTTTGCCCCAGGAGAAGACTGGGAGAACAATGGTTGTCAGTCTCCAAGAGGAGAGCCTGGGCTCACAGTCGCTGCAATTGAGGCTTTCCCATTGTGCTGCTGTTATCAACAGAACATAAAAATAAAATCAGATCATTTGACCATATGATTAACACATTCCTGTTGAACTCCAGGTGACCTTAATCTTCTGGCTCTTTACAGAACTCCTGTGTTTCTTAGGATAGAATTTCTTCCTTAAAGTTAAGTTCTTCTTTTGATGCTGAAATACCCTCTGAATGGTTTGCTTATAGGGCTTTAGTGAGATGCATTGGAGCAGACAAGGAAAGATGGATTTGAATGATCGTAAAGACACATTGGATAACCAAATTTGTAACATCCAGATGAAGTTTAACCGTGTAATTGTTAATTTCCTATTGCTTGGTGAAGTACTTCTTGTGTTTTCTTTTGCCCTATCAGTATATTGCAAGATTGCAAAGGAAATCTTTGCAGTTACACAAACAAGTAGGAATTCTTTGATTTGTCCAAAATTGTAAGTTTACACTGAGCAAGCTTTGCAACTTCCTTGTGGGATTTAGACAGTTGTTGGTGGATTTAGACTAGATTTCTTTAAGTTAGCAAGACTTCCCTCTGTAAAGGGAAGCCCATGGTTTGATGGTGGAGAGTCATAATGAAGAGTTTTGAGAACTAAGAGATTCGAACTGGCATTTATTTCTCAGCCTCGTGTTTTATAATCTTGGCTTTTGTTGAGAAGAATCAATTGCATAAATTGCATAAATTAAGTCTGGCCTGCCTGCTATGATCCTCAAGGACCAAGGAGGAATAACGATTTCCACTTCATAACCTTTTTCTTGTTGTCGTACGGTCGACTCACCGCACCTCCAGTGCTGTAACATAAAAACTGCTCTAAAACCGCTGCGCTTTTCTCCCTCTGCCCGTCCAGCGTGCGACAGCGACCACTGGGGACCCCACTGCAGCAGCCGCTGCCAGTGCAAGAACGGGGCCCTGTGCAACCCCATCACCGGCGCCTGCCACTGCTCCGCGGGCTTCAAGGGCTGGCGCTGCGAGGAGCGCTGCGATCCCGGCTCCTACGGCAACGACTGCCACCAGAAGTGCCAGTGCCAGAACGGAGCCACCTGCGACCACGTCACCGGCGAGTGCAGGTGTCCCCCCGGCTACACCGGCGCCTTGTAAGCAGTGGCCGTGTCATTTTCGGGGGTGGGGGGGCGTGGATACAAGTTTTGAAGAGCTGAGTAAGCAGGCTTGGGCAAACCCATGTTGCAGGGCACACTGAGATGTGCAGCCAGGAGAAAAAGCCTTGACCCAGACCGGTAGGAACGCGCAAAAAGGAGCAGCAGGGGGTTCTTCGTGGCCGTCACGAAAGCAGTTTGGCCGCGGGTTTGGAAAATGGCATTGAAACATGGAGTTGTTTGGCCTTGGTCATTCCAGAGCTGTGTCAGCAGCAGTGAATGGGCGCCAAACTGTGTATAAAGAAACGGCTTGGGGAGGAGTAATTCCTAGAATGCCAGGTCTGTTTCCTTAGATCTGTTGTGTGGATGCCACACAACGCTCGGTGCTCATCCCTCCGTGTGTCACACTGCTCTCCGCTCCACGCTTTTGGCTGGAAGAACTAAAGATGATAGCACTACGAGGGGTGTCTGGGGCCTGTGGTAACGGGTGTCTGTGCTGTCCCCACCCCCTGCACAGCTGTGAGGACCTGTGTCCCCCCGGGAAGCACGGCCCGCAGTGCGAGGAGAGGTGCCCGTGCCAGAACGGAGGCGTCTGTCACCACGTCACCGGGGAGTGCTCCTGCCCGCCGGGATGGATNTTAGCACAAGGGACTGAAATAAAATACTTGCAAAACCATCTGTTACTGAAAATGCTCCAGTTCTGCACTGCCTTTTTAACTGTGTCAGATTCTGGGAAGCAAAAGACATGAGTTGTGCTGTGACAAGGCAATATCCATTAGATCTTGCCTGGAAGTCATTGATTTCTCCATGTAGCTTGATATTATAGGGAGGTGACACCATTGTATATATTAATAGTGGGGTTTGTGCCCGTTTTTGTATGTCAGTATGCATGGAAAAAAACCCAAACCTGTGTATACTGTGTTCATTGTTGGGGAGGAGATGGGACATCAGATCTTTGACATTATCTTTAGGCTTCATTCCCTTTTATCAGAGGATGGGGAAAGAAGACCTGACCTTGGAGCTGCAAATTACCTTCCTGTGCTATCAGTCTGCCTACTCTTGAGTTGGCAGATAATGCAGTTGGAAAGTGATCAAGGCCCAAAAAAATTTTTTAAATACATTTGCTGATAATATTGATCATGAACATTTGATAATATTTTCTGTTTAAATGTTCATTTTGTGTGAAAATTCACATTTACTGATCATTTAATTACCTTGTGATTATTTTGTATTGACATAACGTGTGGCAGAGATCAGTTTTTCACCAGCTACAGAGCATTCTATAAAATACAATCCCTGATTGTGAGTTTGAGTAGCACACCTGACTACCCAGCTTGGAATATGGCCATTTTTTATTTTTTATTCTGTTTCATGCTAAAAGAGCAAAATTATTGGTCATAGAATTCAAATGTTTGCATAAATTCTTGATTCCTTTTATCTGCCTAAACACAGCTGGTAAAAAATGAGATGGCACATGAAGCAGTGAGGAAAATTTTATACTAGTATGTGTGTTAACTAGTACATTACTTTTTAGACCTTTTAATAATTTTCCGTTCCAAGTAATTATTTAAGCATAAGTTTTAATTTTAGAAATTTCAGTTCTGTGAAACTCTATTTTGTCAGTATAACCTTTTATTTTCGCTTTTCCTGTAAGGGAGGTTTAAAGTAGCCAGGTGCAAATGCTGCAGTGTCTTATATTAGATGAAATGCCTGGATGTCTTTTGTCTGATGAAATGCCTGTAAATACCTTTTTCTTGAAATGACTTCTTAAAAGTCTTAGGTTCTGATGTTTCCCCCACCACCCAGCTGTAATTAGTTCCAAAGATGTAAAAGGCAGTGCAGAAATTCAAAACCCACTGAAAGGAGCAATCATGCTACTTAAGCTTTTTGGGATATGCTGCTTTAAGTGAAATTACAAACAGCTTTTTCATTCATCAGAAAAAAAAAAACCCAGCTTACCATGAAGTAGAGTAATTGGGGCATTAGAGCAACTGCTGATTCCTACACCTCTATTCACTGGAGGGCATTCCTGGATGTATTGATATAAAGCACTCCTGGTAAATAAATTGGGAAGAGCTTGACATCACTTAGTCTTAAACCTGTAAGTGTTTTCACAGGTGCTTAGAGAGAGTGTTTTTCATGAGCTTTTACTTCCAACATGGAAATCCTAGAAGATTATTCCTCCAGTGCTGGAACATGCCCCACGTTTAAAGCTGGAGAAGGGTCTGGCATTTCCAAGATCAGCACTGGGCGAGTAATACGGGATCTCCTTGATCTTCCCTCGTTTCTTCCTTGTCCATTCAAGCTGCAGGCGCAGCTCTAACACTAGGATGTCTTTTTTGCACTCACAGGGCATGGTCTGTGGTCAGCCTTGTCCTGAGGGTCGTTACGGGAAGAACTGTTCCCAGGAGTGCCAGTGCCACAACGGAGGGACCTGCGACTCAGCGACGGGTCACTGCCACTGCAGCCCAGGCTACACAGGGGAACGGTAAGGAACACCCATTCCTGCCAGCTTGCTGAGCCTGGGGGGCTCTGCTATGGCAGGGAAACTCCAGAAGATGGTAGAAAGAACAAAGTATCTGTGACATGATTCAAAGTGCTGATTTTGATGATGAAATGTTTGCCGTGTCACTCAGCTGATGCAGAGTTGCAAGTGTCCATGTGAAAGAACACTTCCTGTGAAGGAACTGCTGGGGTTCAGTGTTTTCCTGCTGGAGCTTGTGCTCTTCTTGCTTGTCTTCCTCCCGTGGAGTGTCTTGCAGAATGGTGCAGCCTGGGCTGTGGTGGAGGGGTGAGGAGGGAGACTCGTGGGTTTGTGCAGATGTCTGGCACTCAAAGCTGCAAGGGAGGCTCGTTCAATCCCTCTTCAGCAGGCTGGAGGGTTGTCACCTCAAAATACTCCGCCCAAATGAAATGAAACATTTCATTTTCTGATGGCTAACAGTCAGCTTTGGCAGACTGGAAAGAGAGTAGAGTGAGACATCACTTCTGAAGGCAGCGGAAAGCGATGAAAGAACGTTTTCCTGCATGTATTTTAAGCAGCACACAGCTCATTTTCTGGAGTCAGAAGCAGCCTGATCACTGGGGTCAGTCCAGGGGATCTCTGCCAGCAGTTGTGGGTATTGTAACCATATGCACTTCCCACACCAGTGTTCACAGGACGCGGGGAGTGCTCTGCCAGACATCATGTGGAAAAAGACCTCATGAAGAAGAGGAATAATTAGTCCGGAGCCATTTGTGTGCCAGAGTCATATTTGTGTCCGTGAAGAAACAGTGCAGAAGGTGGTAGATGCATTTAGACAGGCATGGACAGGGCTCCAGGGGAAATCAAAGGAGTAACCATACAAGTGTCTACACACTGCTCTACACTGGTGTTTCTAAAAGTAATTAAATTTTTTGTATTGCAATAATTTAAATCTGAATTTCGTCCGAAATGCCTTACAGGCCGCAGCATTTTGATCACTTTTGCAAATCTCAGCCTCCCTCTCTTCCTGCAAAAGAGGCTGTATTTTCAATTCTTTCATTTTTCGAGGTAATTCCAAGGGCAGGAAGGAGTCAGTGGCAAGGTTGTAAACCTGGTCCTCATTTCATGTCAGGGAACTGTTACCAGCCATGTGTGGGCACTGTCTGAGGTAGCCCATACACACCAGTACCAAAGAGTTGGTTTTTACACATTAAACAAAAAAAAAAAAAAAATTAAAATTTCAAGGTTAATTTTTTTACCAGTTTGGCTGGCATTCCTGGTTGTCACTTGAGGAAAATTCTTTCACAGCTTTATTTGTGTGACTTCATCAGGAATAATTGATACAGGGTAATTAGCTTTGTTATTATGCTAGACCTCAGGAGAAAAGAAGATTTTATTGGTAGCCTCAGTTAGGACAGAGTTATGAATACCTGGAAACTTCTAGATATCAGTATCAGATTGAGAAAAATACTGCAGAGACCTGAAATGAACATGTATACCCATTTTAATTCAGTCAGGGAGCTTTGCTGATTTCTATTACATTTTGCAGTTCCTTGTATCATGTGTCTTGGAAATTCCATGTAATGAACCACCAGTCATAAAAGGAAACTAAAACCAAAAAAGCCAAATTTATAAGAAAAAAAGAAAAAGAACAAAAACAGAAATAAAAAGAAAGAAAACCATTAATAATGTGCTGTATTATCAAGTAGTATTTTTGTACAATCTGTAATTTGACTGGCATTCAGAATTTAACAAATCCTTTATAGAACACAGAAGAGACAAACCTGAAAACATCAAACTCAGAGGACATAGCCAGATGAAATTGCTATCCAGAAAATCGTCCATTAATGAGTTGCAAATTTTAGAAGCAGGATACTGAAATTTAATTTCTTAGTAGTCAGGCTAAAGATACAGACTGATCTTTAGGTTGAACAATGTCTTCCATGTATGAAAAATTAAGGAAATTAGTCTGTTGGCTAAAGCGTCTTGTCTTCTCAAAACTCCATGAATGAGAGAGGAAAAGCTTGGTGAAGAATTCTCTTAAGATATATTTTCCTTAAGTAGGAACAAAAATCATTGTTACTTCTCCATGTGGGTTAAACTCAACTGTTTACTGATTTTTATTTTCATCTGTCAGAAAAATCAGATGAAAAGAAGGGGTTTGAGCTCCTGAATGTTTTTCCAAGTTACACAGATTTTTGCTCTATTTAAGTGGCGTTTTCGACCAGTAGAAGAGATTCCTCATAAACCATATTTCTTTTAAACCTCCAGAAGCTGTCGTTTATGGGAAATAAAGCAATTTTTTGTTTGTTTATTGGAATTTTTTTTTTTCCCTGCCAGGTGCCAGGATGAGTGCCCAGTGGGGAGCTACGGGCTGCGTTGTGCAGAGGCCTGCCAATGTGTGAATGGTGGGAAGTGCTACCACATCAGTGGTGCCTGTCTCTGTGAGCCGGGGTACACCGGGCAGCACTGTGAAACCAGGCTCTGTCCCGAGGGAATTTATGGCCTCAAGTGTGATAAAAAGTGTCCCTGCCACATGCCCAACACCTGGAGGTAGGCTTTACACCCTTTACCCTGCTTTGTTTTTTTTTTCTCTCAGTAGAACACAGAAACCCAAATATAACCTGAAAAGGGATATCTCTTGATTTTTCTAATACTTTCATGCAAACTGAAGCAGCTAAAGACTTGTAAGTATTTGGTATTCTCTGACCACAATGAGAAAGAAAACACCAACCCAAAAGAGCCTTTGAATTTTTACTTGCAAGCATATTTGATCGTAATGTTCACTGCTGTGTTTGGTCTCTGACCCATGAAATAAATATTAAGACAAAGCGTGACCTTTATCTGTGTTTGCCACCTGAATAAATCATTATGTTGTTCACTGCATCAAGTCAGTATACATGGTCTGTCTCTGACATGTTCTGGTTTACTGCAGATGAGAAATAACTGAATTGAAATCAATGGATGTGTAAAGTTTCCTGAGTTGGGCATGAGAAGCTTGGACATTTCTCTCTTTCAGTCAGAATTGCTGTAGGTGACTGTTTTAGTTCAAAATTTTAGAGCCAACCTATTGTAAATCCGGGTTTGAAAAGTACATTTTTGTCATTTAAGTGCTTTTTCTAGTGAGCAGGTAAAATCCAGTCCCTGGAAATCAAATGAAAATAGTTTTCCCATTAGCTTAGCTTTTACACATCTCTCCTTATTCAGGCAGTAATGAGCCCTATTTTTGAGGTTTTGTGGGTTTTGACAGCATTTGAGCATATTGTTATGAAAATATAAAAACTAGTTATTTGGAGACAAAGTTTCAGCTGTGAGGGAGGGATGTCGGACGTCAGTTGAGGCAAGCCAGTGTATTTATGGACCAATTGTGGACAGCTTTCTCTGGTTACAAAACAGTTCTTCTGATTAGATACTGTGGTCATTGTGCATTCACTTACACTTAATTGCATTACTAATAACAGTACCTTGGAGAAGATTTGTGAGCACAATCTAAATTTTTGCTGTTGAAACCCAGGAACTGCTGGGTGTCACACGGAATGCTGGTGTACATTAGTATAAGATGCACTTCTCCTCATAGACAAAATAAAAGCCTTTAGTCAGAATTTGGGAGTGATGTTAAATCAGGGGGCATGCATGGAAATAGCTGCTCTGTTAATTCTCTGTGAAAAATTGTTTTGTGGGTTGTCAGAGTTGCTCAGCACACCTTTTGTTGACAAACTGTGTGACAACAAGCTGAATTCTTTTCCCTTTCCAGTCACACACTTTGACAGTTGTGTACTTGTGCTTCATCCCATTTGCCTGAAATACCTTGAAAAAAATACAGAGTTGCTTTGGTGTAAAATCAAGCAATTTATTATTTGGGCAGTGTGTTCAGGAATAAATGGCACCATAATGCTGGGCCTTCCAGCTCTCAAATTAGGCTAGCAGACCAAATACTATTGTGTTATGAGTTATACTTAGCTACTTCCCTGAAAATCTGTCTGCAGGCTGTTGCAGCAGCCTGGTTTGACAGGAATGCATTGCACTGTATACCATTTCTAATATTACAGGGATTACTTCTGATTCATGTTCCACACAGCTGTTCCTTCGTTTATACCAGTGGAAGACACAGCTCATGGTCAAATCAGATCACAAATGTTCACAAGTAAACAACAGCATATGGCTGGTCTTTTTTTGGACATTTCCCCCCTGAATGACAAATCCAGAGGCACTTAACAGCCCTGAAGGTGCAGGAGCATATTTGCCAGAGCATGATGATGTGTGAGAAAAACAAATATTTTCATTGCTTCACAAGTGTGTTTTACATGTATGTAAGTTCCTTCCCCCTGGGTGAGGAAGTGACCAAGACCATCAAATAGCAGGAATCAGGGAGGCATCTGGGTAATGATGTAGAAGACAAAGCTCCCTGTGGGCACTTGAGGCTTTTGAGAATCTTTTTAGAAGCCAGTTGTGTCTCGTTGTCCTCGTCTCTTGATGGCAGTCAGCCACAAGACAGCTCTTTAATCATGTCAGGGAGTACCCTCAACCCTCTCTTGCCTACCACAGGTACTGCTTGGCCTGGCTGTAGCCAGAGGATCTTCATAGCACTAACCCATTCAGCAGCAAAGTAAACCCAGGGCACTAAAAAAAGGGGTGGAACTTCTTTTGCAAATAAACTTCGTCTGTCTGGGGTTCTGTTTTGGGGGCCCTTGATATCATAAAAGCTTTTTTCATCTGTGTGTGATCACTGGTTTAGATATCCTCAGAGAGGAGCTATTGGTAGGCTTAGAGCTGTAGGTTGTTAGTATTAATCAATACAGCAATGAACTAAAGGTTAATTTAAAAAAAAAATGCTTGGCTCCAAAAAATACTGCTCTGAAGTATGTGTACGTAAGTTCCAGAATAAAACTATGTTTTTAGTCATCTTATTCACATACTTCTTCCCATAAATAGTTGAAAACTGTACATTCTTTTTTTTTTATTACTGTTTTATGATGGACAAAAATCGCATCAAAACTGCTCTGACAATAATTCATTCTTTGCATTTTGGGTAGGATAAACTGTAGGGATTTTGCTGCTGCTCTTGGTTGATGGCAGCTCCTGGAGATGAAAGGCGAGCCCTTTCTTGCTCTTGGTTGTAGCAGCAACCTTTATTAAATGCTTTGCAGAGCATAAAAATAGCTATACTTGAGAGATTTTAATCTGTTTGAAGGGCCCAGAGGACAGCGACAGGTAACAGCCCTCTTGTACCAACCCTCTTGGTGCAGTTCAGCCTGCAATTAAGATTTATTCATGACATGAGCACTAGTGGGGGGTTTTCTTGTCTCGTGCCCTTTCTGAGATATGTAGGAAGGACTTATTGCAGTATTATTGGTGTAATACATGTTTGGTGCATGGAGTTTGGCTCTGTTTTTAAAGTAAAAATTGGAGTATTTTAATTTTCCATTTTTCTAATGGGCCTGTACGTACAGGTACAAGAGCTTTTCATGGAAATTTTATGTTTATTCATATTTATGTTTAGATTTATTTTTTTAGGGTGTTGCAGAATTTTGTTGGATGTTTTAATAGCAAAACATGAACATGAGGCATATAAAAATCATTAATTTCATCTAAGTCCTTCAAACGTATAATACGAACTACGCACAAGTATTTTTTTTGTCTCTATACAGATTAGGGTTGCATTTCCAGCAAGTGTGAACAGACAGCCAGGAATAAAAGAGGATATACTGCCAGCATCTCTCAGCATCTCTTTATTTCCCTACCTTAATATTTAAACATCATTGCCAATTAAGATAACTGCGTGAGAACCCATCAAAAAACCTCCAGAAGTGCTTTGGCTTCCTACATCTAATTACAAATCACGGAATACTAATTTTGGTGCCAATCAATACGTGTGCAAGGATGCCTCAGTGACACTCACTGGGGGGCCCAGAATATCAATGCCTCTGCCTCATATCCAGTGCTTCCTCATGCGTGTGGGCTCCCCCTCTCCTGGAAGGGGAAAAAAAAAAAACAAACCCCAACAGCAAACCATGCTTCCAATCAGGAATTTATAGGATTCCAGGATGTATGTCTTAAAGTGCCAGTGCTACTGAATTTATGTTATGAATATATTCTGATTGTTATCCTAACGACTATTTAGCTGTGGATTGAATTTATTATTCTTTTTTTATTTTCACTGCTCTGTATTGTTCCACTGATGGGAATTTGGGGTCGTGCAGGAATTAAGGACAAGGGACAAACCTGATTATCTTGCTGCATCTTGTGTCTTCATAATTTTGCGTGTGTTTTATATGAGAATAGTTCCATGTCATCTTGTCTCATGGCAGGTGTGCTCATAACTGAACACATAACCAGGGCTGTTCAGTACGAACACCATGAATTTCATACCATTTCTGCATGAAAAGGCCTTTCCTCTCACTTTATGTCAATACTGTCAAAGGTATTTTAATATCTGGAAGACTCACGAATTTTTATGGTGTCGTAATGTGTGCATTAAATATGCAGAAAGCAGAATACGTAGCGTCGTTCCAACTTTCACAATTTCTGCTTTCCCTGATTAGCAGTGGTTGTTTTCAGCAACTCCAAACTCTTGCTTTGGCAAGAGCAGCCATCAAGTCCAAGAGCAGTTTCAAGTAATGTTGTGTTCCCACGTTAGGCTGCAGCTCTTCCAAAGATTGTAGTTGTTAATTTTACAGCACCTAAAAGTGCAGCAGGTATTTTTTCAGACTTTGAAATGGTCAGAAAAATAACTCGGTTTCCAATACACCCCCACACACAGAGTCAGCAAGTCTTGCAAAACCAGGCTCTTGTCATGGGTCATTTAATTTGTCTGGAGGAAGGCTTTTTTCCCCTTTTTTTTTNCCAGCACTCTTAAAGGAGCTTCACTTCAATCAGTGTCAGGCAAATATCTCCAGACAGCCTTCCCATTATAAATATATCAGATTTGGCTATTAAGGCTTTCCTTTGGTGAGAATTAAGCAAATGCTTTGTCTGCCAGAGTGCTACAGAGCACCCCATTGTGTCCCCTCTCCCAGCCTATATATCTTTGCACAGCTGATGATGTCCATTTGTTACGAGGCAGCAGCTGCCTGCGTGGCCCTTCAATGAAACTGCTGTTCCAGGTAGAGGCAGCTGCTCTGCCACCAGGTATGGCCAGCAGAGAGGGGAGATACTCCCTGGAAAGGTCGCTGCTCTCATGGTATAGCTGGCATCTGCCCAGTGCTAATGATTTTGTATCATTCCCTGAAAGATTCCAGTTGTCCTCTTTCAAGCTAATTTAAAGAAAAGAGCGTTCTGGCTTTGCTGATGGGGTGCTGTGTTGTTATTTTGTGTTGGATGCCATGCTGTTTTTCTTGATCGTGTTTCTCAGACAATATGCTGCTGAGCTTCTGCAGCGTTACGAAAATGTTCCTGTTAGAGTGGAAATGTAGCAACAAATTTTGGGGCAATTAATGGTTTCATCCTCTTAAATATATGTAACCATGGATATCTATCTTACGGTAAAAACTGTGGCTTTCAGAAAGGTTTCTTTTCAAATAGATACAGAAAAATGATACCTCTTCATTTCTTTCCATGTCCTCCCAAAATGTCTATATGTTGTACAGTGTTAAATTTCCTATCTTAACTGGCATGCATTTTTATATAAACACACCAACTTGCATTTTGGGAAGTAAAATCATCTCAGGCAAAGCCCTTCACGCAACCCATCTGCAACAGCATTTTTTTTGTCCTGTGGAAAGAAAATAATATTTATGCCATGTTTAGTCCTGAATTACTGACTTAACCTTTTCATCCCCCCCACCCCGGCAGCTGTCACCCCATGTCTGGGGAATGCTCCTGCAAGCCGGGCTGGTCTGGGCTCTACTGCAACGAGACGTGTTCCCCGGGGTTCTACGGGGAGCAGTGTCAGCAGATCTGCAGCTGCCAGAACGGGGCTGACTGCGACAGCGTCACTGGCAAGTGCACCTGTGCCCCTGGATTTAAGGTAAAGAAGGTCTCACTTTCAGAGTTTCACAGTTTTCAGCCCCGCTGTGCCCAGTCATGCAACAGATTCTTCGAGGTGCCGCCTCGTCCTTTCTCCGCCACGGCAGGGTGTTTGGGTGCCACTGCTTGTGCTGTTAGACCCTGAAAAGGCAACATTTCTGATGGGTTCTCAGTGCTGAAACGAAGGCATTTTTACAAAGAGAAGTTAGTTGCTTTGTAAGATGTTGATAAGAATGAGGGTGTGCTGTTGAGGTGTAAGTAAAGGGAGGAATGATGGGTTTCAGGCATCAACTCCTCGTGCTCCATCCACAGAAACTCCAGCCAAAAGCACTTCTTTTTATAGTTCAGGACAGATTATTCTGCAACTTTTACACACATTTGCTGTTACATGTGCTTTGGATGCTAATCTAACATTTTACAGTATGACTGTTCTTGTACTAGTAATTGAAAACTTCAGCCAAATTAGTTCTCAAAAATATTTTACGTGCCCACATTATTTTCCATTGCTTCTTTCTTTCTGTGTTTTGGTTTAATAAAGAGCTGCTTTATTACTGTCCATTGATCTAACCAGGTGCTATGTGACCTGAGCTCTCACAGCAAATCATAGAAAACTAATACTTACTTTAAAAGATTTTAAAATGTTTAAAAAGCATGAAGGTGTCCCTCTCCCCTAAATTAAGGATAACTTAGTGACAGCCTGGGACGTGCATGGGCTGTATGTTTTGTGGCTTTTGTATCACTTGAGTCAGTTGTATTGTCTGAGCTTCCTCAGATGGTTTTTAGACTGTTTTATTTAATAATTCAGGGTGCTTCTTGTGGTACCCCTTGTCTCCCTGGAACATATGGAGTGAACTGTTCCTCCGTGTGCAGCTGCAAAAATGGGGCCACCTGCTCACCTGTGGATGGGTCTTGTGCCTGCAAAGCAGGTAAGTGTCTCCTCAGATGGGTTTTACTTCTCTGTAATCATGAAATGAAATTGGTTTTTGAAGTAGAGAAGAGGAAACTTAATGAGAAGCAGCCACTTTATGATTCTGCTGCTCTGGGAGGCAAAAACAAGAACATGTTCTCAGGGAAGCACTCTGCTCTGCTCTGTCTGTGGGGTGTACCCTTTATCTGATGTCAGCATTCCTAATCAAAACCATATAGAATCCCAAAACAGTTTTGTTGGAAATTACATAACTTTACTGATTTTTTTTTTTAAATTAATGGTTTTCGTTAACTTTTAATTAATTGTTTTTAATTAATCATAACCAGTATGTTAACTATAAGCAGTGTGTTAGTCTTGAATCACTTTTAGCCGGAATTTATCAAAGCTTGTCATGAGCAGCTATTGTGGGAATGCAGCTTGGGGAAAGTTACTGAAACTTCAGGTTTTCCTTAGCTGACTTTGATAGGCTTCAAAGAACGAAGCGTGGGGGAGGAGAGAGAGAGAGATGTGTTCAAACTGAATACAAGAATTGCAGGGTTTATGGGCTACAAAGACATTTTGCAGAAACCAGAAGATGAAGAAGACAACAAGATAACAAAGACTCCATATATGTGTGTTGGAAAGCCCCTACCTGGGGAAAAGATAACAAAAAGACTAAAAAAACCAGATTAATTAGCTTGAAAAGTGAGGAATCAATTACCAGTAGAGGATAGAATGCTAATTAATGAAAAAGAATGATGTAATTTAAAACCAATGAATTATAATTTCTTTGTTTGCTAAAAATTTATAAATATCTAAAAAAGTTTTATGTCTGCATCTGTGTGGAGACCAGAATTTTGCCAGCCACACACACAGACCCTGGCCAGGAATAAAGTAATGCTTGACTTGCTGACACAAAAAAAGACAGTGTTAGAGGAGGTTATTCATACCAGGGATTTTGGAGGATTTAGTAACAGTTTGGGTTGGAAGAGACCTTAAAATCATCCAGTGCCCCCCCTGCCATGGGCCGGGGCACCTTCCACTGTCCCAGGTTGCTCCAAGCCCTGTCCAGCCTGGCCTGGGACACTGCCAGGGATCCAGGGGCAGCCACAGCTTCTCTGGGCACCCTGTGCCAGGGCCTCCCCACTCTCACAGGGAACAATATCCCTTCCCAATATCCCATATCTCCTCTTTTAGTTTTAAACTGTTCCCCCTTGTCCCGTCACTGCTTCCCCTTGTAAAAAAGTCTCTCTTCAGCTCTCTCAGGCCTTCTCATCCCCATTGTGGATCCTCCTCTGGGTTTGTTTCAACAGATCCACACAGTTTTCTGACAAAACCTTGCCTAACCTCGTTCCCAAGTGTCCCTCAGCTGTGGAGCTGGGACTGCTGGGAAGGGAGGGACAAGCTGTTGGATGCTCCCAAGCAAATCTGCGTTGTAAACCCTTCCTATCTAAAAATGTTTTTTCTCAAAACACGTGAAGTTTGAGGAGAAGTGTTAGAGTTTCCTGGACAAAGAGCCACTACATTTTTCAGGGACTGACACTATTTAAATCAGTTGTGCAACAAATGTGTAACTTTTATTCTTTCCAGAGACTGTGGATCTAATTAAGGTAGATACTGCAAATTAGCCAGATTGTGAGGAGAAAAATATTCCTTGGGCAATGCAGAATCCTATTTTCTTGTGCACCATGCAGTTTTAGTCATACTAGAGTGAAAAAGGACAGCAAAAAGTAAAATTAAACTAAACCTAGGTACTTGTCAAGTAAACAAAGGAAAATTATAAGTTCTGGGAAGACAGTTGAGGGAAAATGTTTCAATTTCCTGGCCAGTGTGGTACAACATTTTTTCCTGAAATGACCCCTAAATTTGAAGTTATCAATGAAGCACGAGGCAGCCTGATTTCTGTGCGTGTGTTTTGCATAGCCTATTGATCAGGCTCAGTGCAGAATTATTTTTCCCTCCACTTACTGTAAACAAGGTACAAAATTAGAAGGTTGGCCTGTGTCACTGGTGACTGCCTCACACTGTTCCTCTTGAATCCAATGATCACATTTTAAAAAATCCATTCACATCCCAGTCTATCCAGTCTGCAAATCATTGCTATCTGGCATGTTCAGTGGTGAATGCTGCATTTTAGAGCCATTTTCCATTACACTTCTTTTTGTATTTGGAGAGAAGTTCAGAAATAATATAAAAGGTCTTCTGTGTTTCCTTGGAGAATCCAATTTACTCAATACTTTTATTTTTCTCCTTTTTTTTTTTTATTGTTAGATACCTGTTAAAACCATATTACAGGACTTGAATGCTGGTGGAACAATTATGAAAGCAGCAGCTTGAGCCTAGGGAAAATATTCCTAATTATTTTCAGGCTACACCTCAACACACTCAGTGTAGTTTAGAGCTTCTCAGTGAAATGTCAAGGTGTCTCTATTTCCATTTCAGATCTTCCATCAGTCTCTTTTGCGTGTTGGCACCCATCTGCAGATGTGTGCTGTGCACAGATGTTACAAGGTGCCCTTGAACACCTTTGTTCCAACCTGGACAAGCCCTCAGCTGAAGCTGCTGCTAAATCCTGTAGTGAATGTTATCCCAGTATTGCCCGTCTCGGAGACATGCCCTATGGCAGAGGGAAGCATCCTCTGAGAGAAATGGGGGAAAATATGATCAATTTCTGACTTCAATCCCTTTTTTTTTTTTTGTCAGGTTGGCATGGTGTGGATTGCTCCATAAATTGCCCCAGTGGCACTTGGGGACTGGGCTGTAACCTGACCTGCCAGTGTCTCAATGGAGGGGCTTGTAATGCTCTGGATGGAACCTGTACCTGTGCCCCGGGATGGAGGGGAGAGAAATGCGAACTCCCTTGCCAGGTAGTTTTAATAATTCCACCGAATTTTGAATTTTCGTAGGAGAATATTGGGCAGGGAGAGGTGTCTGTCATTCTTTGTCTTCGTGGGAATGTGTCCCTTTGCAGCACACAGGGTGGGTCCCAAACCTTTATACTTGCACTAACAATTCTTCTAACGATTTCTCACCAAATGCTATCAAACTGCTACTGTTCAGCTACTTGTAAGTATAAATTATGAGAGAAAGATACCAGTAATAAACCCCAAATCAAATAATGTAATTTTTATTATTTTTTCTTATTGTCTGTATTACAGTATGAATAAAGAATTTTCATTCCTTCTCAGTCAAAAGTGAGAAGCTGCTCTTACCACCCAGTTCCACTGCAGGTCTTTGCCTTTCTACTGGGGCTTTGACTTCTACTCTCTCCCAGACTTTGGAAAATCAGAAATCATTGTGAGGGCAGTGGCAAGCTCCTTATCAGTTCTGTTCCACCTCGTAATCTGTAGCTTTGGGGAAATAAGATACATAAATTCAAAACCATAATTTCAGAAGTTTTTAAACTGTAAAATTCCAAGTGGATTTGTTTTATTGCGTAGCCATTCAGTTTCAATTATATTTCATACCCAAAAAAAAAAGATAAATATTTTATAAAAAACGGTTTTTTCCAGGGTCCATGGTTTTCAGTGATGGACTTCAATTTTCTCGGAAATTTTAAACAAAATTATTTATTAAAATTAACTGCTCTCTGCTCTTCTTTTCCCTTCCCCTGTCATTTGTTAACTTTTGAAATGTATCTGCAAAGCAGGTTGTTGGTTTGATATAACTGCAAAGGAATCACCTGAAGTGAACACTTCAATTCCCCTCCCGTATCATATTTTAAGCCTCTGTCAGTTTGGACAAACTCTACTGAGCAATAACATGATGGGAGTAGCTGAACTATAGCAGAAAACTGGAAATAACCGTTTTGAATGAAAATTTTTTTTGCTGAACTGCACTCAGAACGCTCAGGAGTGATTTTTGGGGCTTTGCTTTTGTTTTTAAGGTGAAACACTTCTGTAGTGAGTGAAGTGGCAAAGAAAATTGAATATATTCTGGAAAGCTGACGGCAGTACCACCTGTGCAGTGTTTAAAACAACACATCTCCATCAGAAGACTGATTTTTCTATTTCCTCAGGCAGCTTTGTTTATCACTTAGTGCCTGATTCCGTAGGATCATGAGACCTCCCAAGCTCCATTAGCTCTTCCAAAACTGACATTTAAAGGAGACATGTATTGTTTCAGAGCAGTTGCATCACTATCCCAAACTTACCGAAATGATGCTGAAAAGCATTTCTGTATCGGATAATTCAGCATGCCCGTGCTCATTGTCTTCCTCTCCCTCCCTCCATCTGCACCAAACAATGTCCACAAGCATTTACCTATTTCAAATGCAAATTCTGCTTCAAATTTCCAGAGCAGGGAAATAAACAGAAAACTAATTCAAATACTTCCAGTTGCCTGAAATGGTTTTCTCGTCTGAGCAGAGACTTTATTTAAATCAATGTATTTCAATTTGTTTCAGTAACTTCAGAACATTATTATCACTGCTCAGATTGTTGTTCAAGATTTGAACTACAGTTTGGACTTCAGTCCAAGTACATAGCAGGCTAAAAATACTGCTTTTCAGCAGCATATTTGAGGATTTCCTTTCATTCCAAATCTGATTATATGCAAAGGAAATGCTTAATCTTTTCTTTTTCTGTATATAAAAGTGTATTGTTGAGATGAGCGAAAGGCTCCTTACACTGAAGTAATGTAAGATTTTGTTCTACTTCAGACTTGAAAGACTGGCAGCTGAATAGCTAAATCCTGTGGCACTTGGTTGGAATGTATGCATGAACATCAAAGAACAGCAGATTAATTTTCATGTAGGTTTTATTCAGATTTTTAATGTGACTGACACCAATTTTTAGCCTTGAATGTAAATGATTGGGCTTTAAGCCTGACATGTTTTTTCCTTTTTTGCCTTTGCTGTGGGTAGCCCTGAAGTATTACTGTAAATTATACTGGCTTTTTTCATGTGCCCTTTTTTTTTTTTTT
>VZTD01001027.1:58148-89380 GCA_013397725.1 Rhagologus leucostigma
TAAATTTGGTTTTGACACTTTTTATTCAAGATAAATTGACTGTTGTACTTTGCCTTGTTTGGAGATTGCAGTTATAAAGAATCTGCTCTTCTCAGTTTATGAGGTTGATTTTGTGTGAAATTATCCACAAATCCGCCTGCCAGCTTCTATGGAAGAAGCAGGAAAAGAAAATTCAATTGTTTGGATATGTTTTTTAGGAAAATCAGCCGTGCTTTGCATAGCTAAATACACCAACAGGGATGTTTCAACTTTACTCTCTCTTGTTGGTTCAAAAAATATTGCATAGGTAAAAATAAAAGTTTTGTTTTGTGCACTGTCTCACAGCCAAAGATTATCTCCTTCTGATGGAGTATAGCGTATACATTGTAGTTCAGAGAGAAATGTTTTTAATTGAAAAAAAAATGTTTTTAATCAAAAGAAAGTGATAGCTTGCATTATTTATGCAGTGAACCTCGCACTGAAGGTATCTTGTAATTTAATGGTTTTCACTCGTTTTCTTAAAAATTATGCCTCTATGTGGTACCTTTTTTGACCCGTAAGCAGAGATCTCAGGGTCTGATGCAGAAAGGAGACTTAATTGCTTTAGTCTGGGATTTTTCAAGAGAAAATAATTCATTCTTTATCTTCCCCTCTTTAATGAAAGAATGGAAAGTGCAGGATGCTGACATCTTCCAAACACCAGAAGTATTTCACATGGAGATCAGCCTAGAGATTCAGGAGAGACCCGTGGTTGCTTTTTGAGGCCGGGCTGACCGTAACTTGTTCTCCTTTAACTCCCATCTCTTGTTTTTTGTTGCCACAGGATGGTACCTACGGCATGGACTGTGCCGAGCGCTGTGACTGCAGCCATGCAGACGGGTGCCACCCCACCACGGGCTACTGCCGCTGCCTCCCGGGATGGTCAGGTACAGGAGACACCCTTGGGAAGCACAAACAGAGTTTCTCCCTTAGTGGGACTTGGTTTTGTGGGTAAAGGAAGAGTTTGTGAGGTTGGAAGGGGAAAGGGGCCTGTTCTGTGGCCGCTGTGTCCCTCCTGTGACTCACGCGTGGGGAAGCTTTGTCCAGTGTGGGTTCTGCAGAAAACTGGGAAACTTTGAAGCTTGGGCACCTCCACAACCCAACTCCTTACAAAAGTGGTGATCAACTGTAAATATCCAAGGTTGTTCTGGCAGCTTTGGGGTAAAGCATCACATCCAGGAACTCAGGAAGCTTCGTTCAGGCAGCCAAGAGGATGAACCTTGCAGAAACTGTGCTGCCGTTTCAGTGTCTGAACCTTTTTTAAGTTTCTCTGCACGTATTTTGTCCTGTAGGAAAATTTTCTCACAATTTTTTTTTAATACACTGTGGTTTTAAGGACTATGTCTGTCTAATCATTCACCAAAATTTGCATTTGGCACTGTTGTTGCGCCTTGTTGTTGGTGGAGAGCAAGATTTTTCAAAAACATGATGGAACCATGCAGAAGGGCAGCCATCGTGAAGTGTTCCCTGTATCTCTAGGAGGGAGTTTTAGTTCTCACAAGGATTTCTGAGCTTTAAAGTTGGAAGAGCTCTTTGGTCTTCAGTAAGGTTTAATTGACGCTGTGAGTTTGCCCCTCTTTGAGTGTTCCAGACTTTCCTCCTCACTGTGATGCTGCACTGTTGCAAGGGTCAGATCTCACATCACCTGTCTGTGTGGGCTCATTCGATTTAATAATGAGGAGTCAGCATGAAAATCAAACCTTAGACGAGCAAAGCATGTTTGTGCTCTGAAGATCAGTTATTCCGGTTTTATTTGTGATTTCAGATATGTTCTGCTCTTCTATAAACTAGTGTTCTTCCTAATTGACTTGCAGGTTCATGATAGAATTATTTTCTTTTTTCTATTGTGCTTTTAGACAAAGTAGGTGGAGGTGAGCTTATGATTTCCTCAGACAGATAGAGTCTTGGTATTTTTTTTTTTCCCAAACCTTTATTTTTGTATGCTTTTTCTTCCTAGCTCTGTGGATGGATTGCAAGCATCTTGTTTGAAGTACATAATACTCCGTGTCTACAATTCAGGTTAATTAGTTGTAGCTGATTACAGCTTACCTGCTGTTTTTCCTAGTTTCTGTTCAGATGAACATGACTTTTATGATTATTGGGGGTAGGAAGTGGAAGTCTCTGGGGGATACAGATACACAGGCAGGAGGAGCTTCTGCTTTGCTCTGGGAGACCAAACCTGTCTATTATTTCCTCATTTTTTCTGTATATTAGCTCTTTGAGAAGGCCTGTCTCACCATTCCCTCTCAGCATGAGTGAGAGAGGCTTCCAGAGCCAGCACTCACCTAACTGAGACAGGACTTTTTTGGTTTAATTCTCTTCCCACAAGCTGCAGTGTGACTTGCCATCAGCCACTCTGATGTGTCAGGAGTGCAAAAAATAGTAGAAGCTACCTGAGTGAATTATGAAAAAATACTATTAGCCTTATGCCTTCTATTGCTGTTTTTCCTGGCACTACTTTGTGTTTATTTTGTTATGATGGTAATGTCCTTACTTTCAGGTAGTTTCAGGTAATTCTGTGTGTGTTTGGAAACATTTCCACAAACTTACATTTGAATCTGCCCAAAACGTGATCTCATAAATTACTAAATGTATTAATCAAAGAATACCCACCATAAAAACATGTGAACAGTTGCTGATCTTCAGCAGTCACGGTGCAGGTCGGTAGAGCTGTTCACAAGTCTCAGATGCACAGCTTGAAGTACATCCTGTGAGTCTTCTAAAATTCAGACAGATAATCAGGATCAAAAGGTGTGTTAATCAGTGGATCCAGGTTAAAACAGGCAGTTTTGAAAAGCCAGATTAAAAATCTACCAGTGTTTTATAACAGGTTGTAAAAATTACCTAGGCAGAGTGACATAACTAACCCAGGATGTGACAGAGGCTTTAAATGAAGCACAAACCTTGGCTGTGCTTGGATTCAGGTATAGGAAAGGATAATATAATAATAATATACATAATATATAATATAATACATTAATATAATATAATAAATACATAATAATTATGTTTAGTGAAATCTTACTTCACCTTCATACTTAGAAAGGAAAAAGACTTCACAAGAAAGAGACTTCAGGCCTAATTATTGATAAAATGGAGCCCCCATCCCTGGATGATGTCATCAGAACAGCATGTGTGTGACAGACTAGTTTTGACATGTTGGTGATGTCTAGACACACTTTTCAACATCCACAGCATAGCTCACTTCATACTCAGTGTCTGGAAAAATCCTCCTCCCACACTTCGCATGTCAGAGCAATACCCATGAGGAATCCGGGCTTTGTGCAGATGCTTATATTTGGAATGATTAAAAAAAGGAGGGAATACTTCAGAAAAGGGCTCTCAAATAGCTATTTGTGCTGTAACGTTGCATTGCAGGAATAGCAGTAGATTGTAGGATTAAGGAGGGAGGTTGTGCATAGATTGGTGTGGAGAAGCAGATGGAGGATGTGTGGAAAATACAGGAACTTCTAAAGTGAAAGAAATTATGTTGGAGTGGCTTAGGGTTTTTTGGTTTTGTTTTTGGTTTTGTTTTTTGGTTTTGGTTGAATTTGTAAAAGTAACCATCAGACATAGTAGTTTTGGATGGGTAGTGTTAACCTACCTCGGTAACAAACAAAGAGAGGGAAGAACAGATTTTGGATCAGTCTAGTGCTTATCTAACCCAAATGAAGGATTTAGTTGTTCAAAAACATTGGGAAGGTAGTGGGAAAAAAATAAACACATTTTGAGGAAGCTTAAAAATGTGAACTTGGGAGTACTTTTTCTTTTTAAGATGACGCCAAGGTGAACTTCCCAAAATGTTTTGAGGCCATCAAAATAACACACACTTTCCAAAAACATATTTTAAATGCAGCATTTTCCTCAGCCCTGTGAACAGAAAAGTTATCTACACTTCCCCCAGGGAATTGCGTCAGAGGGAGTAGTTTATGTAACTTTTCAGAAGCAAGTGAAGGAGTGACACGGTTGTCCCATAAGGCTGGGGAGCAGGAAACGCTGCCTGGGGAGGGTGGGTCAGTGACCTCAGGGTGTGAGGGAGCTCCGAGCTGCTGACGTGGGCACGAGGGCTTGGCCTCAGCCTCCAGACAGAGCTGCAGCTCCCCATTGGTTCAACAATAAGATGCTCTAAGGTTTAGTCTTTTTAAGTAGTGTTTAGTTTGTTGCTGAGCGTGCCCGTGTATTCTCTTTTCCTTCTTAGGTTCTGCTTAGGAACAAAAGTTCTCTTTTTGACTATGGTGTTAAAAAACTCGAGAAATTGTTAAAACGCGGTTTCCTTAGATCTCTGTTTTTATTTAGGGTTTCTGGTTTTCATTTGGGTTCTGTTTCATCCTAAACAAAACTGGCTTAGTTTATAGGACCCCTGTTAGATACCCTACCCTCTTTTGTAGCTTACATCCTGTTTTCCCTCTGCAGCAGCTTAATTCTGTTTAGGGAAGCAAGAGTTAAGGGTGATGTTTTTTTCCTGGCAGTCTGACCATTCCATCACGTTCCAGGAGCCACATGACAGGATGGCACAAATGGGAAACATCCGCCCACGCAGAGGATGATGTCTGCCCCAAACTCTCTCATCCCTTGACATTTTCACTGTATCTTATAAATAACTTCTTTTTCATTTGGAGGGAAAATTCATTTTTGTTTCTCAGTAGCTAGAGAGCGGAAAAGAGTGAGAACCATTGGAATAGAAAGCAGGAGAAACACACAGAAAATATACTGTCCCAATAGGTAATGATAATTCTCCTATTAAATTATACCAAAACTTGAGGTTAACTTCCATTAAAAAGGTACATCTAACACTTCACTCAACAAGCAAACCAGCAAGCACCATGACAGTTTCATCCCTTAATCTCATCTGTTCTGCAAGCAGCTGTCAAAATAAATTTTTCCCAAATTGCCTGAAAGATTAGAGAACTCACATTCTTGCAAACCGAGGTTTCACAGGAAAGCATTACTCAATTAAATTAATTAAAGTAATACGATTAATTAATTAAAACGGCAAAAGTTTTTTTCCTCCAGACAGTTTGTTTATTAGTGTAATTGCAGTGATGTGGGTGTTCCTGATCACACCTCACCGCTCTGCTTTCTCTGCTGCAGCTCTGCCCTACCTTTGCGTTTGCGAGGAGATGTCGCGTCAGGGTGGCGCGACATTTGTTACTTTCAAAATCGATTTAAAGGCTATGTGATGCCGGGGATTACGGAATACCGCCGGTCTGCTGTCCGTACCAAAACAATGGCACTGGTTTGTGGAAAAGACAGATGCAGTAATACCAGCCCACACTTCACCAGCGGGCGTAGCGTTCACCCACAGGCTGCAGCAGGAGGGGTGTTGGTGACTTTTTCTGTGCTGGACACCTGCTGGCGTTACTCAGCTCACCCTTCACCAGATGTGTTGTTTCTGTGTCCTTCCATGTGCCTCTGACAGTGTTTCTGAGAGGCACATTTGTTGCTGGATTATAAGGGGGAGGTCTGCCATCTGACACCCACCCCGCCGATGCGAACAGCCAGGTCCCCTGGGAGGCTGCAGCTCTGCCTTGACCCTCAGCTTTCCATGAGTATGCATTTTTTACCCTCCTACAAAATAAAAAAACCACCAGAATTAGAAGAGTTCTGCTGTGTGTCTTCCTCACCTTTAGAGCAGAAAATGAGCTGCTGCTGTATCGTCAGTGCACCCAAGCCAAGATTCTCTTGAAAGAATGTGGTTTTCCCTTCCCCGTGACCAATTTCCCCTGGGCTCCTGAAGGATGAGGCCCCACTGGGACAAACACTCACTACTGCAAGATGAAATGATAATCTGAGAACTCCCTCACGATAAATGACAATTTTACTTCTTAAACTTAAGGAGAAGAATTCTCCAGTAAGAGGTTTGGCCCCACCCAACATCTGGATTTCGCTGTGTCTGTACCTCTGTTGATCTTCATGTGGAAGAAATACCACTCTTTTATTAAAAATAGCTTTAAATCAGTGATTAGGTGTATCTGTTTTCTACCTATGAAGAAGTTGAAAAAGACAGAAGTGTTATTTCCTAGTGGCTACCTAGAGACTGGTAGGTGAAAAGAAGAGCACCTCTGCAGTGGATAACAGTACGTAGTGAGAGTATGGCTTTCAGAAAGATACCAGAAATATCTCAAAAGGGATTCTTCCACTAAAATTTGCAGATAAGGATGTTTGCCTTCAAACTCAGATGTTCTTGTTGACAATCTTTTGTATCTGGCTTCCTACCAAAACATGCAGCCACAGACTCTTCCTGCTGCTGCAGGGAAGCAGCTGAAATATGAACTTCCAGGGAAAAATCTCTGATCCTCTCATTAGCTCCTCAGTTTGGGACACTTTAATTAATTCCTCTGGTTACCTTCAGCTGTGGAGCAAGGTCGCTCCCTCCCTCAAAGACAAGTTGCTTTTAAATAGGACCTGTGACATTTTTCACCACTTCCCTTTCTTTGGGCTGCCCATCCGTTATTTGACAGAGAAATTAGGAAAGTAATTCTCACCATCAGAAGTTGCAGCTGCCTTGAATAGAAGTGTTAGTTTTCTCTCAAATATGAAGGGCGAGCTCTTGGACCATAATGGAAAAGCATCATTAGCTTTAATGACACCAAGATTTCCCCAGCCTTTGAAGGTCTTGTTCCTTCTTTAGTTAGGGCTGTTATATATCCAATTTTGCACTGACACATGGGAAGTACCCCAGTATATAAATAGGTTTTAATGCTGAGGGGCTACACTGGAAAGTTCCATGTGTGTTAATGTAAATTGCACAGCAAATACATGTTCTTTAAGAAAAAAAAAGAAATTCTTCCTAAAGTTTGGATAACGTTTTATCAGACTAATGGAAACATAATAAGCTGGAAAACAGCACTTATTCCAATAGTAAATTTGCCTGGGAAGAGAGTTCAAGAAATGGTAATTCTTTTTTTTTCCTCTTCAAGTGCTAAAACAAATTAGCTCTTTGCTGATCTGACTCGGATGGATCACTGAGCCTCAGCTTAAAAATGTAGCATAGGGCGTGTGTAAATACTCTGCTAGCATGGGCAGAATCAGTGGTATCCCTAAAGAATTCCTTACTTCATTCATGCAATTACGAATGCTGGGGGAATGCTGATTTGGATGTGAGGCCCCCAGCATAAAGCACTGGGCATTAAATGCACGAGCATTTCTTCAGAGCAGCTTAGCTGAAGTTTATCATGACCATTCAGCTATTGCCTAGCAACTTGTGAAGGCCATCAAAGAGCTCTTTGTCCATAGCTCTGGCAAAAACATTTTCTCGCAGATACCCTTATCAGTATCAGAACCAACATGAAAACTTAATAAAAACAATTTTATTGTGTAAGAGATTAATGCTTGCGTGAAACTGTGGCAATCATAAACCGGTTGGTAACACTGTTGTAAAAGCTGAGTCTAATCTTGCTTTGCAAGTTCTAGTAAAAATGCTTCTTTTTGCTGAATAATTTCTGGCTTTTCTATCAAAGCATAAATGAAATAAAATGACATTTTTATGAAATGTCATAAAAAGCATCATTCTGGAAATTAATTTTTTAAATTTTTTTTAATCCCTTTAATATTTCTAACCTATTCTTTCTCTAAAATACACATTTGTTTTTTACAACTATAAGATAGGAAACTCAACTTGTTATTTTTAAATGCCTTGTGCACTTATCTAAATAACATAAATAAATAGTGAGGCTGAAAACTGTTTTAGTAATTAGAGTTGCAGTAAATCACTAAATGATTTCTGCCTTACTGCATTCATTCTTGACACTCAGAGGAGTGAAATTGATTTTCCTTATGATCAAGAGTGAACATAATGAAATTATAGTGAAACAGAATAGTATTCAGCACTCTTGCAGTATGTTATGTTGTCATCATTGTTACTCAGTGATATTTCGTGTACACTGTTTATTTGCTAAGTAGGGTGATGCCATTCTTCACCTCCTCATAAGGGGTGAAAGTGGGAAATAAAAAGCAGGTTTTTTTCAGTTTCCCTGAGGGGTGATTTTCCCTGATGAGTACTGAAGGAGCCTCTTTTTTCCCCTTTTTTTTTCATTTTTCGTGGTAGCTCTTGGCTGTTTTGAGCCCCGTGGCTCTCTGCAGCATGGGACCCATTGTCTTCCCCATCCCAGTGTGCCCGCATCACCCTGGGACACTCCGCTGTCATAAAGCATCCTCTGTGCACAGATCAAGGCAGTATAATTGAGCCTGGTGTTATTGTATGTCACTGGTCTACATAATCTCAGATAATGCACTTTGGTAGCTCTTGGCAACCACTGGCTTGTTAATAGTGACCATTATACACTGAGCACCGCTGACACCCATTGAGGCTGTGAAAAATGTCTTTTCTCCAGCAGGGTGCCCCGAGTGCAGCTACGTGTGATAGGGCAGATCACCCTCACGTGGACACAGCTCCGAGATGCTCTGCCTGTGCTTTCACAGACTTGCAGACCCAAATTCTCAAGCTTGGGTACCCCAGGCAAAGCAGCAGCTGGAAGAAGTGGTATTTGTTTCTGGGTTAAAAAAAAAAAATAAAAATTAAATGCAGTGTTGTCATACTGCTCATGTGCACCAGCATCTCTCAAAATCAAACCTCTCTCTTTAATCTATTCATCCATAAATGAGTTAATGAAAAGGTTGAACTGGGCTACTGAGAAACAAGTCAGCACTGCCTCACCAGTGTAGGTGGAGACAGGAGAATGACATTGTCTAGGCAGGCAAGAAGTGAAAAAGGAGTGATGTAAGCAGCCTTTCATTTTGACAATAGGTTTGTTTTAGGTCAATACTAATGATCATTGTGCAGTCAGGGCTTTTAGGTGGCCTGTGTACCGTCTTGTCAGTAGTATCTGGATTTTTAAAGTCAAGTGTTTTTCTGTCTTGCTGGCACAGGTTGGTGCAATCTGTTGAAACACATATTTGATTCTTCAGGCTGTTGATTGTCCTGCAGAGAAAAACAGTTCCACAGCCTGGAGTTGCACCTTTCCTGTAATTAGAGAGTTGGTCTTTAGATATGGGCAGCTCTACAGGGCACAGGCTGGGGGTGTTGAGGAGTCACCTCTGAGTCTGATCTATCAGCAAACCATGTAATTATTTTTTCGGGATTTTTAAAAGCAGTAGGTTTTGGTGTTCGAAGTTAAAAAGATTTTTTTTTCCTTGTCAACATGTAAAACTGTTTTGCTTTTTTTAGGACTCTGGCAGCCAGTGAACCTGTGGCGTATTTTGCTGGAAATACTTACAAAGCAAGACATGCTTGTGGTTGGATCCAGGCCACTTTTCCCTCAGTGGAGGGTTCATTCAGTAGAGGCATTACAATAAAACTTGATTGTTAATGCACAGTGCTGCAGACACAATACGGTCTGAGTTCCACGGTGGTGCCTGCTGGCATTTAGCATGCACAGTGCTTCTCAAAAAGCAGGAAAATTATATTTGATGTTGCTGCATTGTGGAAAAAAAACGACAAGCAGACAAACAGAAGAACCCAGCAGACAGACTATGATGGGATGATTGTAATGAGTGGCTTTTGTTGTGCTCCGTGTGTAGATTCAGGTTGTGGCCATTTTACAATCAATTTTATACCAAAGCAGGTTAAACAAAGCGCTGGCTGACCAGCATCCTTAACACTGTGGCAGCTAAGCATTTTGGAATGCTCACGTGGTGTGTTTGGAAACCCTTTGTGTGCACTACATTTTTCCGTCCGGTACGAGGCTGAGCAGTAATCAGCTCACCACTAATTAGAAATCATCCCGTGTCCTGCACCCCATTATTGTACAAAAATTATGTCAGACACAAAGAATTCTCAGAAGGAAAAGTTCCTGCAATACCTTTTGTCGTGCATTTCCCAAACATAACATCTGAAACCAAAAATCTTTTGCTGTTTTGAAGCAGCCATTATGGAAGAAGCAAAAGCCATTTATGTACATCTCATAAAGGGACAGAGATGCAAGTTTGTCTTGTACTTTCCTGATGTTAGTGGTGTTTTGATAAACAGGTTGTGTGAGCTGTGTTTTAAAGTTCAGTGCTCTGAGAAGCACAGGTTTAACCTAACTGTGCCTAAGAACTCTTCACAGATGTTTTGTTTGTTTGTGGTTGCAGGTATTCACTGCGACAGTGTCTGTGCTGAGGGACAGTGGGGTCCAAATTGCTCCTTGCCTTGTTATTGCAAAAATGGAGCGTCCTGCTCTCCAGATGATGGGATCTGTGAGTGTGCACCAGGATACAGAGGCACCACTTGCCAGAGAAGTAAGGACAATATAAATGCTTTAAAAATCTCTGTTTCTTCCTCTGTTGCTTGGAATACGTATCATGTAACATCATTATGCCTTGCTAATTGTAGTGTGAAAGACTAGGAAACCCTCCTTAATTGGACATTTTGTCAAAATACATGAGTATGTAGAAAAAAAAAGTGTTATCTGTAATGAACAAGTGCTTTCATCCAGTAGTGCTCTTCTTGTTATGGGACAGCTTTCCTTTTATTCACTGTCTGTGCTGTGGCATTGTTATGGACATGACATTCCAAGAAATATTGTAGGGGATTCCATTCTAAAGCATTTCCAAACGTGACTGATGAATGTCAAGTTTGTAATGCAGGTAAATCAAACACACATGAGTTTCAGAAACTAAAAGCCTTCCCGTTGAGTCTGCCAGGAATCACTGGCTTTGTTAATATTTGAGATTTTAACACTTATTTTGTAAGAACAGTCGGTAGGATCAGGCCTCGTAGTAAGTAGAGGATATCAAATGTACCCATGGTTCATTTTGGAAAACTTGTCTGTGTAATATTCAGATTGCAGGAAGAGAGATACAGATGAACTAAGGAAAATCATGCCAGAATCAGGGAGGTAAATAATAAGTCTGCCTTCCCAAGATTTGTCACAGTTTGCCAGCAGTCCAGCTGTCTTCAGTTTGCATCACTGAAGCTGTGAGGGAAAAGTGTTCAGGGAAGAGAAATGTGAGTTGTCTGGAACTGAAGAGGAGCCCAGTTTCCAAAGCACGTCTCCCAGAAACAGGATCCAGGAGCAGGTGGGTTGAGGACAAGCAAAGATGCTCCTGGGTCTTCCAAAAGAGGCTTAAAAGACAGGAGATGACCTGAAATGGTCACTGGGAGGGAGAAGGAGAACCGGAGGAAGATGAAGTTCTATCTGTCCAGGAATGGCGAAATTTCAAGCTGAAGGCTGTGACATGGCACTGCTAAATCCCACATTAGCGTGGTATTAGTATTCCTTGAGCATTTCTGACTGTGAGCAGTAATTATTCTCACTATCTAATCTCCAAGGGCCCGGCAGTCAATCAGTGAATCCGGGGTTGTAACACTGCCATGTGAAAATGTTCCCTTGCGTTCTCGACCTGTGCCTGTAACCTGGACAAGAGGCTTCCAGTCCAGTGCCCCTCTGAGGCATGGTCTGCAGGCTGGGAAGACAAAGGTCATACAAATAATTTGGATCCTGGTCAGAAAGTGCCTTTTCAGTAAACAGGAAGACCTTTTGGCACTGTTTCACTTGGAGAAGTTAATCTCTCTGGAGAGATCCTGGCCATATAACTTGTATCAAGTGTGTAATTAAAAGGCTGAATCTTGAATGAAATTAAAATATTGAAAAGATTCCAAGTTTTGTCAGTGCTAATTGCAGCTGTTCAGGTATTTCTCTTGATCTATTACCTAATATTCTAATTTATCAGGAAACAAATGCCAAAAGGGATTAGATCAACAAAGAAGGAGAAGCAGCCTTTTATTTCCCCCCTTTTTTTCTTTTTCTTTTTGAGAAACTCATGCTTTTAGCAACATAATTAACTGGACAACTCTGTATTCCTGGTCTCAGGTTCTCTGAAAGTTAGGGTGACTCTGTACCATGTAAAAGAAAGGTTGATTGGAAAACATCTGTGCTTTTTATCCAGTGAAGTTACGGTTATTTGAATTCCAGGTTAGGAAACACATCAGGAATCAAGGTCTAAGATGACCGTACTCATCTAGAGATAAAACCATTCTCTCTGTTACTTCAGATGTGCTTCAAAAGATGTCCTTGTTTAGCCAAGTAAAGTATGTATGCATTCCAAACATTATCCAAGTTCAGGGTGGCTTGACATGTAGTGGAATGTCAACAAAGTCACGATGAACCAGAACACACCAAATCCTTGAGGAGAAGGAGCGGATCTTGTTTTGGGAGTGTAAATCACTGAGCTGCACAAACAACAACGACCACCACTGGGGTTGGAAAGCAGAGCCAGTTCCAAGCCAGGAGCCAGTGCCCTGCAGGGTGGCTGATGGCAGGCAGCAGTGACGCTTTGTCCCCTCTGGTTCCAGTCTGCTCGCCGGGGTTTTACGGACACCGCTGCAGCCAGACCTGCCCGCAGTGCGTGCACAGCAGTGGCCCCTGCCACCACATCACTGGCCTGTGTGACTGCCTGCCCGGATTCACAGGAGCCCTCTGCAATGAAGGTACAGCCATAAAGACTCCACGGGATGTACACACCAAGTGCTGGAATGATTTCCATTCCGTCACTTGGGAGCTGTAAAACCAAAGATATTTTCTGTTGTGGGATGTTCAGTTTATAAATCAGGGATCTTAAGCTGTTTCATCCTTCAGGATGCAACCCTCTGTACTCTGAACTGCGTTATTTGTGTAGTGACTGTGGATATTGTGCTCACCATAATTTATAATACCTCACTTTAACCTTATACTGAGCAATACCTTTCTTGATCCAAGTATTGGTTGTTTTCTCCTGAAATGAAAGAAATAAGATCTTGTTCTGATCACTAAGGAGTTCTAATTCTGCCAATGCCTTCTCAGTGTGTCCCAGTGGCAGATTTGGGAAGAACTGCGCTGGAATATGCACCTGCACCAATAATGGGACTTGTAATCCTATTGATAGATCCTGTCAGTGCTACCCTGGATGGATTGGTAGTGACTGCTCTCAGCGTAAGTACCAGCTTTTTCTTTCCCTTTAATTTTAGAACAAATAATCAGGGTCCTGCTATTTAAATTATCTCTTTTTTTGTAAAGAAACATTCTCTTAAGTCAGAAGTTAGGACTTCATGATAAATAATCGAGAGATCTTAAACTTCTCTGGCCAGGCCAAGAACAAAGCTGAGATTTTTTCAGACACAGGTTGGTGCTCTGGATGCACAACCATCCGTGTTCTCACTAAGCATTTGAATATTTTATTAAGAAATTTTTCACTATGCATTTTTTTTAAGTGCTTGTAGCTTCGTGATGGGTTTTCCTTTTTCCTTTTTTTTTTTCCTTTATTCCTTTTATAAATGTTTTCACAGATAGACATTTTTAGTGTCATTCTGCCTCACTCAATGAGTATTGTCTTGGTGTGCTGAACTCAGTGGACTCTTCACTGCTGACTTAAAAAGGAAAACGGAAGGCCCTAATTTTACTGTTGTTTTGTAAAGTTATTTTATTAAATAGTCATTCTCCATGTGCCTTGATGGGTCTATGCAATTCACTAATTAGAGGAAAGAATTGTCTTAAGGAGAGCTCTCACAAGAAGCATATCCAATCCCATAAGGTGCTAAAATCCACACAGTCTGGAACACACACGTGCCAAAATTTCAGTCAACCCATTTTTGTGAAGAAAAGAAGCTGCACCGTACCCTGATATATCGAACATTGTGCTGAGGTTTCCAGGGAGGTGCATTTTTTAATAACATGGCTCATTGGTTTATATCATTCACAGTTTGACTGGCACAGGTTAACAGGCTCTGTACAAGTGCAGGGTAACATCTGGTCAGTTTGGGAAAAAAACCCAAAAAGCAACTTTCCTGGCTAAATTCTGTGAAGTGATTAGCATGCACAGCCCAGTATGATACCAAGATAAATCTTGGGCCCATTCCTGTGGAAGCCAGTGGCTACAAAGGTCCCTGTTTTTATGGTAAAATAAGCAGGTAGTTGGAAGAGTAGCAGAATAGGGGTATTTAGGAGGAGGAGGGACTTACTCACTGAATCAATATCAAGAAAATGGTGCCAGCAATATGAATGGAAGTGTTTATTGAGGCTGTGCTCACGGACCATAACAGAGGAAGTTTATTTGCTTTGTATAAAGGCCTTTCGTTCACATGGAAAATAATGATTCCATTAATTTCTTTCAGAACCAGCGACCTTTTTTAAACTTCTAACCTTTTGCCTGTATGTGATTTACATTCCTTCTCAGCTGACCACTAATTTCAAACACAAAACAATAATAAAAAATATTTACAAGGCACAACTGAAGTGAAAGTAACAAAAAACCAAACTTAGTGCTTTTTTTCAATTCATCATAATACAATTTTTAATTAATTGAAATTTGGGGAAAAAGATGATACTTTGGAAAAGTATAGCCCACATATACATGAATCATTATGCAAATGTTAAAGGATTCAAGAGTTTTATTGGTCTCAGGCAGCCAAATCAGTACAAAACAATGAGTTACCAGCCTTTTAAATTTACACAGGAGTAAAACCAAGGCTTCAGTGTCTGACCTGTTTCTTCTCTCCTATGAAATACTGACACACTAATTCCGTAAAACTATTTTTAAAGTACTAAAGAACTATTTATTTTACTACTTATTTTTAAAATACTAAGTACTACTTAAAGTATTGCTTTCTTTACTGAAGAAAAAAAACCCTGCAGATGAGAATCCTACTCAGCAGAAAGGGTCTATTCCGAGAGCACCCTCTTCACTTAGTGATATTCTACCATGAAGAAAATTATCTTTTGCTGTCTCTGAATAGTAATTAGTATTTTGGAACCACTTCACAGTTCTAGTGGCAGCACATAGCATCAGATTCATCCATCATGACATTTCCAAAGCAGCCGGTAAATTCTGTCTCATAATGAGTCGACATGATTGTGAGCAAAATAATCTCCATTCTGTGGATAATTACTTGGTGTTTAAAAATATTATATTGATTATTGGACCCATGGAAGTAACTGAGTGAACCAGATTAAGGTACAGACCTGATTACCTTCACCACATGTAGGCAAATACATAGAATTTAATAGTGGAAACACAAGAAGCAAGCTTAGTGCTGGGTCTAAAGCTCTAGGCTGTATAGGAGTTTCAACCTTCTCTTGTTGTCCTTCACTTTCGAGATTTAAAAGCTGTATCCCCTTGACTGTTTCCAGATTAAATAATAAATGAAGAAAGGAAACCTCATGGCTTTCATTGTGAGAAAGCTGCCATGAATCTCCTATTTACTGAGTATCAAGCAAGCATTTTTCACACATTTAATATTTTTCAGCACTTTTTACCTGGAGTAAAATGATGCCTTAGCTGAAATAAATGAATAAATCTGTGGCTGTTTGCTCAGAACAGAGCAGCCCAACACAGGCACTTGGGAGAAAAACAGCAAACACCAACCAAAGCAGTGCTCATGTGTGAATGGAAGCAGCTCTATTCATGTGCATCAAGGAACCTTTGTCATTTGAGGTTAATTAATTGCTCTGCATTGTTGCAGCTTGCCCACCTTCCCACTGGGGACCAAACTGCATCCACACGTGCAACTGCCACAATGGAGCTTTCTGCAGTGCCTACGATGGGGAGTGCAAGTGCACCCCAGGCTGGACTGGCCTTTACTGCACGCAGAGTAAGTGGATTTTGTGTTCGTTCTCAGTCTGAACATCAGTGACACAATTATCCTCCAGAGCAGCTTGGAGCTTTCAGCACCTGCAATTCAAATACCGATACAGAAGCTGTTTGATTTAGAATCCTGAAAGATGATATTGCTAGACTGTAACATCATAATTTCTTCTGGAATTTTCTTCATTTAATAATACGTTAATACTGATTTTATTTTTTTTTCCCCAAGAGCTTTTTGTTAAAGCAAAATAGCTGTGCAGTGACCAGGTGCAGGTGTGGGGCATGCATTCCATGCTGGCTAGAGTTCATACGAAGTTTGAGAAATAAACATTTGTTAGAAATAAATACTGGTAAAGTTGGCTTTTTTATCTCTATCGTATTACACTTTCAGTTTGGTTTACCTTCAGTTCAGGTTGCCTCACTGACTGTGATCCTGGCCACAACCCCTGCATCTGACCTCAAGAAATACAGGACTGCTGACTGTGTTTTGCATTCGTTGTTCACATACGTGTTTTTCATAAAATCAGAACTCCTGTTTCAAATGAGTAATGTCCAAATGAGTAGGAAGAAATAGCAGATACGTTACAGGACCATATGGATGCGGTTCTGGGAGACATTCACTATGCTGGTTCAGCTGTCAGCTATCAGGGGTTTTGTGCTTCCTGCTGGTGAATAATGATCTCTTTGCAGTGGTGTGTCTTCTTCATACTGAAATGGTTTCTTTGTGAGTAGCTCAGGTACAATATGTTACTATTTTGGCTTTTTTAATGCCTCAACGTAAACTATGAAGGAAATATGTCCAGAGATTCACTGACTGATGGACAGACTCCCAAAGTGCCCTCTTCCTCCTCCCTCAAATCTCTTTTGAAGCCCATTTCTTCAAGGAGCTGTCTCTGCTATCTTTTCAGAACCTCTGCTGCCAGCACCATTTCCCAACCCCATTTTTGCCTGATGTGTGTTTTAAACCCCTTCAGACCAGGCAGGTCTTGGTCCCTTGTGCTGAGACAACGCTCCGTTTCTGGAGCTGCAGGAGCGAGCCCTCAGCAACACACTGAACCAGAGTGCTCCACTCCCAGAGCAGCTGTTTCACCCCTCTCCCCCGCTCCCTCTGCTTGTGTTGCAGGGTGTCCCCTGGGGTTTTTCGGGAAGGACTGTGCCATGATCTGCCAGTGCCAGAACGGAGCCGACTGCGACCACATCAGCGGGCAGTGCACGTGCCGGACGGGCTTCATGGGGCGGCACTGCGAGCACAGTGAGCACCCCCTCTGCCTTGGGACACAGCCTCTGGGTGCAGGGAGAGTTCTGATGGGCACAGAGCTTCGGGAGCTGGCCGCAGGCTTTTCCCAAGCGGTTTAAAACCTGGCAGAATTTCAGTTGTTACAGATTGTGGTGGCTGTTTCTTTGCACTGCGTTCGGGTGCAACACTGAAGGAACACCCAATTACTGCGTCATGTAAAAGCAACAAAATTAATCCAAGGAATTGTCATTGGCATCCTGTGAAAGCAACAAAATGTGTCCATTAGCATAAACCACAGTGGCAGCTAATAGTCGGAAAACTAGAGATAAGGACTAACACATCAGCGCTGGTGGATGAAATTAATCTCCGCCGTGTGGTTTTACAGCACAGCTGGATTGTACAAGCGTCGCAGGTGGCGTCTTGTTTTCATATGTGTGTGGTTCTCTTCTCAGGAAGGCCAGGGATAACACCACTGACATCACTGGTGGGGTAATGTTGTACAACCTTAGAAGAATAATCAGGCTCATGAGCACAGGACTGTTTGTCCAGCCTTTGCTGACTCTACGGAGCTGTGCTCCCAAATCTGTGCATTCTCATGACGTCTGTGTTTCTCCCCAAAACATCAGTAATGTTCAGGAAAAGATTACTTTTTAAGATAGTCTGTTGATGTCAAAACATGATTTTGAATAATTTGGCAAATCTAACTATGTTACGGATTTCATATTTTATCCTACAAGTTGATAATAATGGTTTAACAACGTTAAGCTAAATGTTTTGGTATTAATTCTAATTTAGATCTTAAAAAGCCAAAATATATTATGACATGATGGGTTTTGCCCATCCATTTACCTCAGTATTTATAACCTTGTTTTATTGAGTGTAATCAAGAGAAGGAGGAGATACATAAACATGAAGTTTTTCACTTGCATTGGGAGTTGTCCAGACTGCAAGAACATTCTCTGGCACCCATTGTGTTAACTTTATTTTGTAAATTATTCCAAATTAGGAATGCATGAAAGATGAGTTAGATTCTTTCAAAAAGAGAAAAAGAACTAAATATAGTTGCAGAACTCTTGGGAAATTTCAGAAAATTGAGACTCAAAAGTGAAGAAATACCACATTTGCTAAAACCATCCTAACTACCATAATGTGACAGGCCACACGGTACCAAGAGGTGGCAGTATAAAAGAAGTAATTCTTATCAGTGTAGGCTAATTCTCTACCAGGATACTTACATGAGGTAGGAGACAGTTTGATCAGTAATTAAGTATTGTATTCAAGCCATTCAGGGAGAGAAATAATTCAGTGCAACTCTCCCAATTACCTTATTCTCCATAATTTAGGATTTTTCTCCTGTCGGTAGTTTTTCAGTGTATACATTACAGTATCAGAGCATGCTATGGGCAGCAGTTTTATCTCTCTATGAATGTGTGGTGCATTTTAGACTCACTGTTAGGGCCCTTCCTTCTTGCTGTTTCACATCAGCACATCTGTCACACCACAGGACACCATCCAGGTGTCTGGCTCCACGTGTATGATTACGGGATTTTTCAGGCACTGGGATCTGAGCGTTCTGGCTCTTTATCTCTTTATTCGCACCTTGCCCATTTCTTCACTGCCTTCTACCCTTTTTATCTTTTTTGCCTTTTTTTTCCCCCCTTGATTCCTCGCTGCACCACCGTAGCATCAGCAACATTGCAGCTAAAGGATGAATACACATCTAAATACAATTTCTCTCTCTCCTGCACACCGAGGGGTCCTCTTAGGAGCCCTTCCAGGAGAGATCTGATGCTGGTGACACATTGCCATCTGCTGACCAGGGACAGGAACGTGTGGGGTTGGACTCGTGTGGTGCTGCAGACCTGTAACTCCAAAGCTTTTAGTGAGTTTTCGCTTTTTTTTTTTATTCTGTGCAGAATGTCCCCAGGGCACGTACGGGTATGGGTGCCGCCAGATCTGTGACTGTCTGAACAACTCCACCTGTGACCACATCACGGGGACCTGTTACTGCAGCCCAGGCTGGAAAGGGGCCAGGTGTGATCAAGGTAAAGCCCAGACGCAATAAAACTAACTGTAATGGTTTCACACAGAAACTGGATTCACCAGTTAAACACCATCTCTGTGTCATTTATTCCACAAATCTGATACATGTGTTTAAGTAGCCCACTCTGTTAATTTATGTAGGTTCTGTAGGCTTTAAATTAGATGCCGCAGTGATAATTAATTGGAGCAGGGTAACTTGGGTGAAGATTGTATGAAATACAGGGCTGTGCTGCTCAAAGCTGCTGACGGAGCATGGGCTTTACCTGCCCCGTGCTTTTGCCCAGGGAATGTTCTTGCTTTTTCAAATTAATGAAAGCATCTCTTTCTGTGAAGATTCTGAGTGTTTTCCCTTGGGGTTAGGATTGGTTTCTGACAGAGTTCAATTCTGGTATTATTAAACACAGTTAGATTTAGAAGTGAAATTTTGTGTCCTGCTCCTGACACGTGGCCCCTCTGGATTTATGCCACTTATTTTCATTTCTTCTTCCGTTCCAGCCGGTGTAATCATAGTGGGAAACTTGAACAGCCTCAGCCGTACCAGCACTGCCCTCCCTGCTGACTCCTACCAGATAGGAGCCATAGCAGGCATCATCATTCTTGTCCTGGTTGTGCTTTTCCTGCTGGTGCTGTTCATCATTTACAGGCAGAAGCAGAAAGGGAAGGAGACACACATGCCCACGGTGACCTACACCCCAGCTATGAGGGTCATCAATGCGGATTACACTATTTCGGGTGAGTGGCGTTTAGAACAGATTTTTTTTTTTTTTTTTCCTCCACCTCTTGGCTTTGTGCTCAGATCTGCCCCTAACAGGGCTTGAATTCACGTATTTCTGCTTTTGGTGTCTCACCCTGGCAAAATGTGTTAATTGTAAGGAAAATACCTCACATACCTCACTTTACTGTGCAACATTTTGCACCCTCAAATGTTTTTTTCTGCATTAAACATGGACATTTCTATTCCTCTGCACTTGCTTTTATATACAGCTGGGAGTGTGGCAAAATGTGGTTTCTACAAGGGACTTTAAATTCAATGCCAACAGCTTGAATACAGAAAGAGTGTAGAAAATCAGGATTTCACACTATCTGTGGCAAGATTCTGCAGAGAAACAGACAGCAAAAGGTTTGAAACTAATTAAGGGAGGGAGCAATGAAACAAACAGGAGTTTTTGACCTATTGAAGGGCCTGTGAGTTGGGTTTCAGTGGGTACATGAAACTTCAGGCAATGGTGCCTTCTGAGCACCACTGTTAAGGAAAACAGCAGCTGAAGGAGGCAGCAGGAGCACTTATCAGAGTGAAGAAAAAGCAAATCAGCAAAGGTCCTGGTGTTCTTGAAGCACCAGAAGATGCTGGTGCAGACTTGATGGCAACAAGTGACTGTAGTGGTGACTAGAAGGAAAAACAGAGCGAGGGACCACAGCAGGGAGAGGAGTTAGCAGGTCACACTTGTGGATGCTCCTAGCTGAAAGAGAGGCCATGACTCGTCGCTTACTGCCCCGTATCTCTGATTTCTTTGAATGAATACAAGGTACTTAGTTTTGTGTTTGTTGGGTTTCTTTTTAGAAACTCTAGGTCAGATTCTGGAATCAGTGCAGCACTGTCAAAAATCTATTTTCAGAAAGAAATGCCATGTTATTTTCAGTTGGTCATTTTCCTTCCTTTTTCTTTTCAGAAACCATCCCTCATACCAATGGTGGAAATGTCAACAGCCACTATTTCTCTAACCCTAGTTACCATACTCTGACCCAGTGCTCCAGCCCACCTCATGTCACCAACATGGAGAGACTGACCTTGGCAAAGGTAAAGCAGAAAAACAAGGAAACTTCTCTGTCAGTTAGTCTTTAATTTATTTTAGTTTGTTCTCTCATCTCTCCTATTTGGTTTATTTTTGCTCTTCCTGATTATCACCTGGAAATTCAGCAGCTTCCCACCAGTTTCAGTTCTATTTTATTCTGTATCTTTCTTTGAAATAGGCAAAAACCAGTCAGCTGTTTGTGAACCTGAAGAATATGGAGCCTGGGAAACGAAGTGCTGTCATGGACTACACAGGAACATTGCCAGCAGACTGGAAACACGGTGGCTACCTCAATGAGCTTGGTAAAAAAACAAAAACACAAAAAAAAAGGAGGAGAATGTGAATGTTATTCATTGTATGTGGGATGCATCCCTTAAAGCAGGAAGAGACTAAAAAGTGACCCCTCGTGAGGGATGGTGGAACAGTTTGATGCCCAGTGCAGACATGATGTGTAAAATATCTCGTGTTATTATTTTTATTAAGAGATCTGCATATTGATTAGTTTCATAAAACAGTGGGTTTTTTACAGTAAGGGTCTGCTTGGACAAAATTACAAATCCTTATTAAATAAATGAAAGGTTGCATATATTCTTTTTTAAATCACCACAAAATGCAATCAGTGGTTTAAAAAGTGGTTTTTTTATTCTCTGAGACACTTAAGATGTAAATGCTAGGTCTTCCCAGCTAAGCCTCCTGTTTGCTAAAAGACAGAGCATTGTCTTTAAGAAGAAAAATTCCCAAGAAGTGGTGAGAGTTGCTGTATCCTTCTTTATGCTGTCTTTTCATTCTTTTCCACTGTCGTGCATTCCAAAAAAGCTGGATTGCACCGACCAGTGAAAGCCTTAAAAGGGACTTCCAGTGGTAGTATAATTTAGAAAATTTAATTGCCTTCATTTCTGGTAATTTCTTACATGTATCAGACTCTGGGATTCAGAACAACAGTATGCAGTACTATTTTTATTTCCTGCTCTTCCCCAGTCGTGGTCAAACCACAATTCAGGCTCAGATCTGTTGTGTTTGGTTTGGGGTTTGTTTGGGGTTTTTTGTCAGGAAAGGGTTTCAGTCATAATGCTCAACATGCAGCTTCATATTTTCCTGGAGCATTTGTACTTGCACTAAATGTTCCTCAGAGACACTTGCTGTGGTTAACCCAGGGCAGGAGATCCTGAGCAGCAGGGAGGTTCCAGAGGACTGGATGAGTGCTGATTCTGTGTCTGTTTCCTAGAAGATCAAGGAAGGATTACGTGGGTAACTCGAGGCTGGTGACCTGCGCATTAAACTCGTAAAAACAACAGGACAGCTGACATGAGATCTAATAAATAAAGATGGGGTAGGAATAGCATTAATTATGTTTAGGTCTCCTTAAATAATATCACTTCCCTCTTGAAAACTACGGGTTTTGTTTATGTAATGCATAGATAAAATCATTTTAGGCTTTTGTAAGGCTTCTAGCATATGTCACAACACAGCCTAATTAAAATATTAGGTCTCCACAATATCAATCAAAGCTATTTGAATAGGTCAGTAACCAGGAAAGTTCCAGGTCTCTGAAAACAGCTGTCATGCACTGCTGTTCACATTTACTGAGAGAAATTTGTGAGTAGCAGGGAATTGCAGAACTGTAGATTCAGGTGCAAGGTGTTCAGGCCACTGGGACTGGAACAAGGTGACCCTGATTCGGGAGTGATGAAATTTGGAAGCAGAGCATCGAGAATTGGGGTGAACTCTGCACACCCTGAGATTTTCAGGTCAAGGTGGGATGCCTTTCTGGTAGATAGGATTTATCCAGCCAAAAAAAATAGGCTTTAATCCAACTTATTAGGCTTATTCAGGAGTGACTAACTGGGGTTATGTGAGGTCAAACTTGATAATTTAATGGTGCCTTATGACCCACCTTCCCTGTTCCTGCTGGAAGATGTGCAAGCAAATAGTAACAAGTGTTTCTGTACCCCATCCTGGGCAGTTCCACAGTGCTTATGAGAGAATTATTCAGCTGAGGCAGAAATGAGTCCCAAGGCAATTTTTAAACACTTAGAAGCTGTTGTCCAATCACTTTTGTTTTCTTTGATTTTAAAACTACTCTGGTTTTTGTATCATTTTTTCCTCAGGTGCTTTTGGACTTGATAGGGGATATGTGGGGAAGTCCCTGAAAGGTGAGGTTGTTCTCTGATGTATTTAGATGAAATGACATAGACGTTCCTTTTACTCTTCTAAATTACCTTTGGTTTCTGGGTGAAGAGAATATAAAAATAATTCTGGACCGAATTTTTCCTAGACACTGAACCAATGCATGATTGGTTTGTTTGCTGGTGTGGGGTTTTTTTCTTTTCTGAAGGGAGAACAAAAAAAAAACAAAACACCACAAAAAAACAACAAAAACAACAAACCAAGGCATTTTAAGTCCCCTCTCTGTCACATACATCAACTTTCTGTCATGCTTGAGTCACAACACAGCTCAATTCTAAACTGCAGAGGAGGTTAGGAGGACACATGCTGTCTCTGCTGAAAGGCTTTAAAAGAGAGGCAATTCCAGTTGCAGCTGGCATGGTCTGCATGACCACAAGCCTTCACCACATCCTCTGTAGGCCCTTGGAAAGGATATCAAAATACAGAGACACAGACAGGAATGGAAAGCTTCAGAAATCCAAGGTAGTGATCTGGTATTTCGATCTTCTGAATTATCCAGTTTTCTCATAAGACTTTAAGACTTTACCACCCTGGTGCATGTCACTGTTTGTGGTACCTGATTAAGGCTTGCCAAGGGTGCCTGGATATCCAAACAATGGAAAAGGTGTAGCAAAGTCCATATGAATAATGAGTTAAATACACAGAAAGCAGCTGGTCTGTCCCTTTGTGTGTAATAGGGCACAATTAAACTGACGGAGTGATTTATTGCACCTGGTTTTTCCTGCCCTTGGGTCACAACAAGCCCCTGCAGCTCCAGGCTGGTGGAAGACTGGCTGGGAAGGTGGGAAAGGCCCTGGGGCTGCTGGTGACAGCAGCTGGACACGAGCCCAGGGGTGCCCAGGTGCCCATGGACTGTCCCAGCCATGGTGTGGCAGCAGGACCAGGAACGGCAGTGACCGTCCCCTGTGCTGGCACTGCCACACCTCGAATCCTGGGGGCAGCTCTGGGCCCCTCACAACAAGACAGACATTCAAGACATTGGCTATCAGGAAAAATTTCTTCCTGAAAGGGTTGTCAAGCATTGGCACAGGCTGCCCAGGGAAGTGGTGGAGTCACCATCCCCAGGGGATTTAAAAGATGTGAAGATTTGGCACTTAGGAACATGGTTAAGCGGTGGATTTGGTGTCACATAAATGCTTGGACTCAGTGATCTGAAAGGTCTTTTACAACCTAAACCATTCTACAATTGTATGATTATAGAAAGCCCAGTTCAAATGAGTCACAAAATCATGAGCACCCATCCACTGACAGGTCCGCCAAGGTCAGTCTCATGTTGGATGTTAAGTCAGGAATGAGCTACAAAGTCTCAGGTTAAATAATACAATATCTCACAAAGCGACACAGAGAACAAAGTAAAACAAACACCACAAAATCCCTTCCCACCACGAGCAAATACATCTTCTCTGAAACCAGGTACTCATCCTTCAGTTAAATCCTGACATTACAAGACACCTGATGCTTCCTTTCCAGTTCTCTCACGTGTGCCTTACAGAAATTTAGAAGAAGCTGGTTATTTTAGTGTGGCTGCATTCCCAAACTCTGCACCACCCATGCCATCCCTAGAAATCATGCTGCCATTTGCCCAGACTCTTGTGAACAGTCTCATATCAGTTATTTTAATAGTGTCCTGATTTCAGCACTTGGAGGGGCAGAAAGCATATAGAAGTGCTTGTTAAAAACTGATTCTACAGATTGTCTTTATATAATGCTGGGTACTATTTTAACCAGAATTGAAGATGCTCAGACTTTGCAGCAGTGATTTGCTGGTGGCAAGATCAAGTCTATCAAAGAGCATAGCTGTTGAGATGCTTTCACTGATTGTTGTAAATAATTCTGAAGAGTTAAGACTGGTTTCCATTTAAATACTTATTTCTGCGTCACTTTTTAGAACTCAGCATTAAAAAACACCCTTTTTTTTTTTGGTAGTAATGTCCGTAACATGTAGCACGCTTGAGACAGTAACACGTTTATTCTTTTTGTAGATCTGGTGAAGAACTCGGAATACAATTTAAGTAACTGCTCACTGAGCAGCTCTGAGAACCCCTATGCTACTATCAAAGACCCACCGGCCCTGGTGCCGAAGAGTTCAGAATGTGGCTATGTGGAGATGAAGTCCCCCGCACGTCGTGACTCCCCCTATGCCGAGATCGCCGGCTCTGCCGCAGCCAACAAGAACGTGTATGAAGTTGGTAGGTACAAAATCTACCTCTAGATGCTGCGGGTTAAGAACAAAGAGCACAGGGCTTTTTATTCTTTGATTCAGTTTAATCAAAACACGTGTGTACAAGTTTGAAGACAAACTAGTGAGAGATTCCAAGTCAGAAACACAATTTAATAGGAAAAAAAAAAATAAAATAAATGCAATAGTACAAAAAACAACCCACTGACACAGTGAGAGTACAACCTGACCCCCTGACGGTCAGGGGGTTGGTAGCAGTCTGATTAAATGGTGGCTGCAGTCCTCCTGGAGTGATGGTCCTGTTGAAGCAGTGATTCTGTAGAAGAGTCTGGTCTTCCTCTGAAAGTCCAGTGGTGGTGTAGAAGGGTCTGGTCTTCCTCTGGGAACCCAGTGGAAAAGGCTGCGTGTGCTGTTCCCAACTCCAGCCTATATCCAGGTGGGAATGCTTGGTTCTTCCCCCTGGGCGGAGCAATCTCACAGTGGGATGGTGAGTCACAGGGCAAGGCACTGATGGGCCCATGAACAGGAGATAGTCCGGAGGGAGGAGGCAGGGAACATTGCTACACCTGGTTTCAACAGCTCATGGAGATGGTAATAGATGTAACCCAGGACAACGTGAAAATCACTGGAAAAACAAAATTACATGTTCAGATTCTGTGTCCTGCTCAAAAGCCATAACAACCTCATTACTCTCTTGGTGTAATTCACACAAACAGGGTTTGAAGTACCTTCAGCTCTGTTCTGTAACCCGCAAGTGCCTCTGAATTTCCCTGGTCTGAAAGTGTTCCTTTAAACAACAGCTTAACTTAAGCTTAGCATTTGATTGCAATATAGTTCAGCTCTAGCATAGACTGAATGCAGCTGGAGTAAGTGTATGGGACGGACAGAAAAGTTCCGTTTCCTTCTCTTGATCAGAATAAAATGACAGACCCACAGATGTAGTATTCCACTAATATGGGCCCTACCTCATTGCTGTATTTCTTTAGTTACAGAAAACTTTGGGGTCTTGGGGAGTGGTAGCTATCCTCATCATCTCTGGGCTGGAATAAATTGTGTCCAGGGTCACAGGATGTATTTTCCTTTCTTGTCTGCAATTAGAGATCACTGAAATCCATCAACATCCCCATTGTGCTTTTAAGGACTGTTATAAAACGTTGATTAAATCCCCAAATTCGGGTTGGATGTTTTTTTTTAATTTGCCAAAATTAAAGGCACATAAAGAAGAGATGCTGTCTTGGTTCAGTAAAGACATTCATGGCAGGGCCCTGCTGCAAATGTGAAGTCAGAAATACCACCCTGTGTTTCTACACCTGCGTTTCAGGACTCAGCATGATGAGGAATCTTTCTGAAGCAGAAACTGCAGTGAAATATCAGAGTTTTCCTTCTGTTTGCTGCTTCTAACGTTGAGTGCACATGCTCTCTCCTCACAGAGCCCACGGTGAGCGTTGTCCAGGGCGCGTTCGGCAGCGGCGGCGGGCGCTTCGGCCAGGATCCCTATGACCTCCCAAAAAACAGCCACATTCCGTGCCACTACGACCTGCTTCCCGTCCGAGAGAGCCCCACGCCCTCCACAAAGGGGGTCAGCAGCGAATGACCCCACAAGAAGCTGATGCCTACAACCCTGGGACTCTCAAGGGGCGGAGTGGCATGGTCGTGCTCCTTCCTCTCTAGTTTACCATCTATCTTGGCTCCTAATCTGTCCGACAGATAATTGCTGTACCTTAAGCAGAATCTCAGCACGAGGTCTGTATTGCGTATACAAGTGACAGATGGACAAATGCCACACTCTGGGGATCCTGATTATTATTCTTTTTTTTTTCATGGCAGTAAATTTTATAGAAACAGGTATGCAACACATTTATACTGTACTATACTGGCTTAAAAAAATAGTAGTTTGCAGATTAGTCTTGATAACATCACATTTTAGCAACTTCAGATATAGGCTTCATGTCTCTCATGTTTCAGAGTAGTAATACTCCCAGGACAGTGCAATTTACCAAATACCACTTTGTACAGGTGACCTGATTCACCAGTTATTCACTACTAGAAGGAAAACTGCCTTGCCAAATTTTACCTTCCATTCTTATATTTAGTCAAGACATATTGTAAGAAACAAGATCTGATGGGGATAAGTAAGCACAATATTGCAGTTGTTTGGGAAATCCATCATCAGGCTTTGCTGTCCATTGCAGGTGGTGGATGTACTTGGCTTGAACAGTTCTGGAGATAGAATAATTGCATACATCAACATTACATGATGCTTCAAGATCTCTTAGTACTGCAGACCCAGCACCAGTCTTCAACAAGTAGTTTGCTACAGTTCAGCTTCATATGTTGCAGTTCTGACCACTATTTCTGCCACACACAAACTAATAATCCACAACATATCAGTTATTACTTCAAAAAGTATGTAAATTGAATCAGTTTATTTTTGTCACCATGGACTGATTATGTAAGGAGTGGACAAAGGTGATGACTTCTGTAAATCTTAACTGCAAGGAAGGGTTTACATTTTATAAAAAGGTAGTAAATAATGACTGTAATATAGGGTAAAGATAGTAGAGTGTTCTGACTTTTTTTTCTTAGAAATAACTAAGCAAACTCTGTGCATACTTGCTAAAAAGGCACCTTTTCTTTTTTTATAGTTGATGTAGGGAAACACGTGCTTAAGCTGGTCTTTTGCATTGCTAATAATGTGACACATGTACCCCCCCCCCACCTTCATTAACTTCTGTCTCCATTTTTACACTGTGTGTCTGTGTTTTTAGTGAACTAGCTTGTAACTGCAAAAATATTCTAGTGTGTGTGTCCATTTCTTTTGCATTTTTGCCAACTGGCCTTTATTTTGTCCGGTTCAAGGGACCTCTGGGCAGAGCAAGAGGATCAAAGTAAGAATTCATGTCACACTGATGTCTATCAGGGGTGATTAGAAAATACATAACAATTCAGATTAATTCATTAATTCAGGGGAAAAAAATCAAGGTATTTTTGTTGAGAATGACAAGAACACAGAAGAAAAGTAAAAAACAGTTCCTCCTTGAAGTTTAGCTCACTCTGTCGACCATGTGGATGGAGACCATCTCTCCAAAAGAGCCCTTTTCTTCCCAAAAGAGGCTTTCACTCTTTCCAAAATAGTCATTTACGAACTGCACGATTTGGTGGAAATTAAATTCACCAAGGTGTCCGTCCATTGGACAGAATTTTCCCCAAACACGTCAACCTAAAAGTAAAATGGTTGCTAAAGACTAGACATCCTCTTTCAGTGGAAAGTTACTTTTAGGAACCTAAGAGTGAGCTGCCAGCACTTAACATGACCTGGCAGTGCCTCTGTAGCACCTTGTCCCGAGGGATGTGTCCCTGATGGATGGGGAAAAGGATACTGGCTCTTTTGCAGTTCCCTGGGCATTTCTTGTACATGCTCGGAATAAAGAATTCCATTATCTTGGGATTTTGCAAGTACAGAAATTAGACAGAAGATTTCAAAGGCTGGTTGCCATTTAATTCCTGTCTAAGATGAATTATTGACTGGGTTTGTAGGCATATAGATAAAATGTAGAGCTACTGCTATATACATCTTTTTTGTATTGTGTGAAACAGACTTTAAAATAAAACCTTTCTTCTCTAAAGCCATGAATAGAAAATGCTGCATTTAACAACTGGGAGCTCACAAAAACTTCTTGCTCTTTTTGAAGGCCACAAGGTAAATTATCTTCATCATATAAACAATTCTTTTAACATGGAAAAGTAAAGAGCTGAATAAATGTTGAGAGGTTTTTTAAATTTCCAGTATATCACATATCCTCAAGTGATATATTCGGTCAAATATTCATGAAAGTAGATGAGTTTACTATAATTTTGCTTATTGTGTGTGTTCTAAATGGACACATTACTGAGGTCTGCCTTTCTGTATGTGGGTGAAACTGCTGTGTAGTCAGCAGTAGCAATGTCTGCATAAACCTGAGCTGGATCTGCAGTACATACAGGGCAAGCAAATGGCTTGTGAACTGATTCCAGAGAAGGATTCTTGGTAAGGTGCTCAGAACACTGATTTCCTGGAGTGCACTCTGCTCTCAGCTTCAGAGATCCCCAGCTCAATCCTCGTGACTGCCAGACAGCTCTTCTTGTAGATCCCACTGTGGTCTTCACACAACTTAAACACTTCTGAAGTGCATTCAGTACGGTGGAGGAGACTGAAGGGGTCAGTTGATGTAGCAATTTTAGCAGGCGCTCAGAGAATTGGCTTCACCACAGACAGGAATGGAAAGGGATGCCTTGCCTCTATATATTCACGTTACAATAGTGACAGAATAGAGCACTGAAAATGGAGGTAGCTCTCCCCTAGCAACGTGTCACCATTTTAATAAAAGGCTGCACAAAGTTATTAGCTGACTTTAAAGTAGCGAGTATAAACTTTAGGCTTTAAATACTTGTAGGCATTATTAATTCAGGCCACTTAGAAGCATACTGAACCTCACGGCTTTTTACCGTATCAAAGATTTTTAATCACACCACACTGTTGCACATCAAATCTGTCCTTATCTTGATCTACCCAGAGAGCTTCCATTAACTTTAATTGGAGATGCACATGCAGATTATGGGAAGGAAGATTTAGTTGTACTCAAACTTTCTGCTGAGACAATCTGCAAGTTCGTATTGAAGTGAAGTTAGGATAAAGTAAAATCAAAAGCAAGGAATGTGTTACTCTAAATATACTGGATTTTCAAGTACACTAACTACAATTTTTTATCCAGTATATGTTCAAATAGTAATTCTTACACCGAAGCTCTAAAGCCCCAACCTAAAAATACAGAGCTAGTTTTGACAAAAAATCCTTTATATTAAAGATTGTATATACGGCATCGGAAATTACTGAAAACAAATGAGTGTATGTTTATCAATTACTGTAGAGAAAACCTTGTCATTTGATACACTCATACTAGTGCTACAGCACCACACATAACTTTTTTCAGTTTTTCAGCCCACAAGACTTCACTTTGATATGATTGAACTGTATTATATTTTTAAAGAAAACCTATCAAGTATGCCTGGCTTTTTTTTTTTTCTTAGTTGTAACAAAAAAGTGTTTGGTTGTGAAAACCTATATTTTCCAAAGATGACTGATGTTCATCATTCTCCCTCTCACTACCATATACTTCACTTCACATACCTGTAGGTTAATACAATAAAGTTTCTAATGAAAGATGGGAAGTGCTTTGATTTTTTTTTCCCTTTGTTTTTTATTTGCCTACGGGGGATCTTGAAATAGCATGGGAAATGTATGAAATGTCATTTTTGCTCTCATGGTTTAACCTCATTTAGCAATTGAGTGCCATGCAGGCAGTTGCTCACTCCTCCAGGGAAGAGAGGAGAAAAGGGAACTCCATGGGTTGAGATAAGAACAGTTTAATAACTGGAAAAAAATAAAATAAATTACTACTACTAATTATAATACTAAAACGGAAAAATCCATCATAGACGTCTAATGTTTCAGATCAAAAAAGCTACAATATTGTAAAAGTATAGTTCTACTTTCCAGGCTTTTCCGTGCCAATCTGAGAAATACAGCTTGGTATTCCTTCAATGCTATTGAAATAGAGGGCTTAATCCTAAATGACTGGCTTGTTTTACATTCAAACAGCCATCTTATTAATAAGAGAAGAAAATAAGAAAGAGTGATCCTGATTAACCACACACAATTAATAATCATTCATTATAAATTAATATTCTCCATAAAGAGTCGCATTTCCACTTAAGAAAACAAAGGTCTTGGACATTTCACAGAATCAGAATCAACTAGGTTGGAAAAGACCTTGTGGATCACGAAGTCCAACCTGTGACCGAAGACCACCTTATCAATTAAACCATGGCACCAAGTGCCACATCCATTCTTTCCTTAAACACCTTCAGGGACAGTGACTCCACCACCTCCCTGGGCAGCGCATTCCAATGTCCAATCACCCTTTCTGTGAAGAATTTTTTTCTACTGTCCGGCCTAAACCTCCCCTGGTGCACCTTGAGGCTGCGTCCTCTCGTGTTGTCCCTTGGTCCCTGGGCAACGTCCCTCTGCAAGAGCAGAGCTCGACTTCCCCCGCCTGCCCCCTCCTGTCAGGGAGTTGTAGAGAGAGGTAAGGTCACCCCTGAGTCTCCTTTTCTCCAGGCTAAACAACCCCAGCTCCCTCAGCCGTTCTTCACAGCGCTTGTGTTCCAAGCCCCTCACCAGCCTTGTTGCCCTCCTCTG
>VZTD01001028.1:0-14704 GCA_013397725.1 Rhagologus leucostigma
GTCATGCAGTTTACGGACGTGCTTCTTGAGGTCAAAGTTCCTGCAGAAGCCTTTGCCACAGGTGGGGCAGGTGAAGGGCTTCTTGTCGTTGTGGGTGTGCATGTGGAAGGTCAGATTGTACACCTGGTGAAAAGCCTTGTTGCAGATATTGCACTTGAACTGCTTCTCCCCGCTGTGAGTCAGCTTGTGGTTTTTGTAATTGCCTGGGAATGAGACAAGAAGGGCAAATGGACGTGGGTTTGAAAGACGGACACTGCAATATATAAAATAGTTTCGGTCGAGGAAAATATAAAAAATCCCCAAACTCTGTCCCATCATCAGAGCTCAGTTTTAGGATAAAACGAACGCAAACACCCACCTTCTCCCAGTCCTCCCCGCGGCTGTTAACAGACGACGAGGAAAGGATCGAATAAACCAAAACCACGACAGTTGCAGAAAAAACCCCCTGAGTTTAGACTTCACAGCAACGTGGGAAGAAAAAGTAGCTAAATTATTGGTTTTGGAGGGGGAATTAAGAGGCGAATTCGTTTGCCGAACCGCGCTGGAAGCTGCATGTTGCGGTGCGGGGAGAACAGGCGATTCCCGCTGCACGACTGCCCCGCGCTCCCCCGGAACGAGACCTCTGCCCCGCTCCGTGGGCCAGGACATGTGTCGGGGCTAGCCAGACTTAAAATTAACCTAAATATCTAACAATAAAATTAATTAAATTAATTTGAAAACAAAATTAACTCCCCACCACGCTCGCTGTCGCAAATTGTCCCGACACTTGACCTGGCTTGTGGAGGGGAAAGCTGGGCAAGAGAGTGGGTGCTGGAGACCGGTACCTTTCTGGTGAAATCCTTTGCCACAAAATTCACAGACAAATGGTTTGTAGCCTGCGTGTATTCGCGTGTGCGTGTTCAGGGTCGAGCTCCGGTTAAAAGCCTTGCCGCACTGGTTGCACTTGTGTGGCTTTTCCTGGAGGGAAACAAACACCTAGTCACGGCTTGTTGGCCGTCTTGCGGGGTCTGTGTTCTGTTTTGCGGGGTTTATGAGCTGGTCAGTGGAGTCTGTGTGTTTAACTGGCGGCTCGCAGCTGCCGGTGCCGGGCACCCCGCAGTACCTACTGCGCTTGGGGCAAACGAAATCTCCCCGCGGCTGCGGATTGGCCGCCCCCCACGCCGCTGTCTCGGAGCGGCCGGACAACGCCGAGCTCACCGAAAAGCGTGAGCGGACTGTCTTGGGCAGGGAGGAAGGGACAGAGGATGGGCTCACCTGGGTGTGGATGATCTTGTGCCGGCAGAGCGTGCTCGCCTGTCTGAAGCCCTTCCCGCAAACTTTGCAAACAAAGGGTCTGGCTCCCGTGTGCACCGGCATATGGCGCGTTAAGTTATAATGTGCATTAAATACCTTGGAAGAGAAAGCAGACAATAAAATAAAATAAAATAAAATTGCGATTAGAAGGTAAAAGTGCCAGCGGGGAGCCGTCGTTTAAAAATCAAGCAAACAAGCGACCGACAACCGGCGGACAGACGGACGGGGACAGGAGGCTGGGGAAGGGAGGAGGGCTACGGCGCTACTTGCCTTTCCACAAACTTCACAAGTGAAAACTTTGGGCTTGCTGCTCGGAGAGCCGCGGCTGAACTCCGACGTCTTATAGGCGATTTTTTCCGAGAGGATCTGAGCACTTTCTTTCATGTAGTGCTGCAACTGAGCCTGCGATAAGTCCTTGAAGGCCACCCCCGACGGGTACTTGTCCACGGTCGGCAGCACTAGCTTGTTCCGCTCCGCCAGGTAAGCCTTGGGCTGCGGGTGCAAGGGAGAGCTGAGGAAATAAGAAGCCACCGGGTGGATGTTGACACTGGAGGACGGGTGACAGGGGCTGTCGCCTCGGTTGAAATAGCACAGGGCTCCCATGGCGTGGAAGGAGGAGTGATTGACCACTCGGGGTCTTACCAGTTTGTACTGCTGCAAGGGCAGGGCATCGCGGGGGAAATCTCCTTTCAAGCTCAGGGCACAGTTCAAGAGATCGCCGCAGCTAAAGGAGGGCGAGGAAGAGGAATCTAAGTGAGCCTTCCTGGGTTCCGCTCCGGCCACCGCCGCTTTGGGCAGGGTGTCGTACGCCACCGGGACAAAGGGGATCATGCAGGGGATGGAGGAGTTGAGGTGCAGCGGGTGCTTGGGGTCGCCTTTGGCAACGGAGCCATGGAGGAGCTGCGGGACGGGGATGGAGCGGGGCTCTGGAGTCCGCGCCATGATGCGCTCAATGGAGAAGGCGAGTGGCTTGGGCGTGCTGATCATGTTGTTCCTGGCAGACAGGCTTTCTCTGGACGGAGGAGTCGCTAGGATTTTGGTCGCTGTGTGGTTGCCACTATTGTCCATGGCTGAACTGCATTTGTCCTCCCGGTTTGAGCCGCTCTGGTAGACGCCTCTTTTTTTTTTTTTCCTTTCTTTTTTTTTTCCTTCCCCTCTCTCTCTCTTTCACTTTCTCTGCCCCTTTTCTTGTTACTGATCTGCGAGGAGGGAGACCAGAATCGCCGCCGCCACCATCACCACAGCCTCCGCCGGCGGAACCAGCCTTCTCAGTCCAGTGGACTCATGCCAGCCCATCACAGTTTACTTTGGCGCACCAATGACTCGGGACAATCGCTACTTATTTCTATCAATAGAAAGTGTTGTGTCAATAACGCAGCCAAGATCTCGCCAATCGTTAACTTCCAAGAGGAGAAGGTAAACTAGATAATTGCTCAATTCGCTTCCAACAGTCAACAGGAAAAGTTTTCTCCCCCCAGCAAGCGGCTACTTTTCATTGGCGCCCGCGCCTCCCCCGCCCAGGAAGGAGGTGGCTCTCCCTCCTTCTCGCCTCTCTCCCCTCTGCCTCCCTCCCTCTCTCTTTTTATTATTATTATTTGCAATCTGCTTAACCAGGCTTTAGAGGCCAAGCAAATCCGAGATCAATTTTCTTGTTTGGCTTTAAATGACATCATCTAAAATCATTGTCCAAGTGCTAAATAGGGATGTGAAACCCAATTCAAGGGCAAGCGCCAGGGTGTTTGTCAAACAAGGTGCTGCAGAAGAAGCGGCTGGAGGGGAAGCTGTTTGTTTCCTTGCCACTTTCCAGCCCGAGCTCTCTTTGTGCATGCGTACGTGTGTGTGTCTGAGGGAGGGAGGGAGGGAGGGAGGGAGGGAAATGGCTGCTCTGCTCCTGGGACTGCTCCTGGGACTGCTCACTGCTTTAAAGAACAAGGTCAGGTGGCGGTGAGCTTTTGGAAAACACAGTAGACAAATAAGCGGGGGACTTGCAACAAGCAGACGGCGAGACCAGCGCGTGGGGATGCAGGAACCTCCCAGGCCAAATGGAACGAGTGCTTGGGAGCAAAAGGATGATTCAAAACCTGGGGCAGGGGAAGAGAAGAAAAAGGAGGTAGGAAGAAGGAGTGCCTTTTAAATCTGGAGCATTATTTATATATTTATATATTTTTGTATAGATATACATATGTAGCCCCCACATACACTAAGTATAGCTTCTGCGTCCTTATATAATACATGCACAACACAAATACCAAGAACTCAGGGTTGGCATAGATACGCGAAGGAATATACAGCTCACACACTGTGTATGTATATATGCACCTAAACAGAGGCAATCCCCAGGCATTTAATAGAAACTTGACGGCCCTGCTCGGGGCGGGCAACGCCAGCGGGTGTTCGTCCTTACAGCGAAGCGGGGGTGGTCGGGGGGATGAGAAGGGCTGCGGTGAGTACAGGACTTTCTGTGTTCGCTCCCACCCCACCATCCGACATTTCGGGCTCAGGACAAGGTCCAGTTCCTTCCGCCGGCCTGGGGGTCAGTCGACTCACCAGGCGAGAGAGGCCGCTACCGAAATAACACCCAGGAGAAGCCAAGGGTTCCTCCGTCCCTGCCATCTCCGGGAGCGAGCAGCCACGCCGCGTGCCTCACAGGAGGGACCCATGCAGCAGCTTCCATTTCAGAGGTCCAGCACTGCCCTTCTCCGAGGCAGGGGGAGAGAGGCAGGAGGTCTCGGGTTTACTAATACAGAGAAGCCTCCAGCGAGGCAGGGAGGTCCGACCCCCACTGCTCGGGTACCAGCCCAGGAACCGGCAAATGACAGTGTCTTCCCCCGCAGCCGCCGGCCCAGGACAACCCTCTTGCGGGGAAGTGAGAGCAGGGAGGAAGGGCTGGGGGCCCAGGGAGAAAGGGAGGGAGAGTTGGGGAGACAGAAGGAGGGATAGAGAGAGGCATCCTTGCCCCCGGCGCTGTGACCTGGCCGATGCGGCCTCAAGCCACCGCGGCTCCATTTGAGGAGAGCAAGGCAGCGGCTGTTCCCCGGCGCTACCTCCGCGGCCGGGAGCTGCCGGGCACGGAGGAAGAGAATATCCTGAGGTCCCCAGAACGGACGTCGAACGACGGGCCGTGGCCCGGGCACCACTCTCTGCACACCCTGCGATCCCCGTGTCCGCCCCGTTCCTCCGGTGTCCCGGAGCGCAGGTGGGCGACAAGGCCGGGGCTGCCCTCAGGACGTGTCGGGATGGACACGTCCATCGTGTCGTGAGGCGGAGGAAGGATGGGATCCGTGCTGGGCCGTGCTGGGCTGTGCGGGGACTCCGGCCGAGACGCCTGTCTCCAGCCTTGATCCCTGTTTTCACCCGGTCTGGCTGGGAGGCCGCTGACCTGGGCTGCACCGCTCACTTGCTTCTCCCCCGCAGTTCCCCACGGCAGATGGGTCGGGGAGTTAAGACCGTAATTGCTGTCCAGGATCGGGTTGCTGCAGCCGCCCGCCTCTTACCTGGAGGAAGGAGGGATTGTGGACTCACGAGGGCCGGAGCCGTGTCCCTCCAGCGCCGTGAGGGGCAGCTGCCTCGGGCTGCCGCCTTCTCCGGAGTGTCGGTGTCTCTCCTACTTTGTGTCTGCCAGAGGAGAATTTCCTCCTTCAGAGCAATTTACATTTAATTCAATCTAGGCAAATTTCCTCTTGATTGCTGCTGAAGAAGGGAATTATTGTTGAGTGGGTTTTACAGGCTTCAAATCCCATATACTTAATATCTTAACAGCTTGTTCTTAACTGGTCTTTTCGGGATTGACTTTTTGACATGTGTTTGAAGGTAAAATATGTACTGTCATTTGAGCAGGGTAAATATTCCAAAGCAGCAATTACAGCCCTGCCATTGCAATTATACTGGTCTCCTCAATGTTGAGATACACTTTTGGAGAAGCGGTAGCTTTATTATTCGTTACTTCCTTACGGATATACCTCCCTTTCTTTCAGTACCTCTCACGAAGACTTATGTTAATGCCTAATTTTTCAGTAGCCATCTAAAAGCAGCATTTTTCAGGGTTGGGGGGGCGTAATCCTGTTCTGTCTCAGAGATGGAGCCTTGCTAGGTGCTGATGTTGCCCGCAATATAGAGCTGCTAAAATCAACCTCGACATATCCTTTTAGTCCTGTCCTGAGCTTTGCCTTGCTCTCGGACCACATCTTTTTATAAGTTTTACGTATCTGCCGAGCCGCAAATATCCTGCAGTCGTGCTGGTGCAGGATATTTGTTTTTCCCGAGGCAGAGAGATTTATAGGCTTTGAAGGTGGCAATAAGGAACCTATTGGCCGGTTTCTTTTGGGGGGGCATGGTGGGCCCGGGCTCCCTCCAGGCTGGCAGCACGTACCGAGTCCCAGCAGAAGGGGCCGGCGGGGAAAGGAGCAGGCCCGCCGGCCTCCCAGAGTTACAAACCGTCTCAGGAATTAAGGGCAAAAGTTTTGCCTCGAGTTGATTTCGTGCTCTGGCCGGGAAAGCTGCTGTTCTCTTTTTCCCCGTAATCGGCTTCGTGTTTCATTCGTTCCTAAGCTATGTTCGTGATATTGCTCACTTGCATTATTATCATAACGTATCTCTACACGCACTCAAAATCCGAGTCACGGGCGAATTCATCTCGTCGTCAGGATTACTCCAATCCGATCCCAGAGGCGATTAGAGGGAGGTAAAATACCGCCTTAGAGCCTAATCTTTAATTTCTTCCTCCTTAATAAAATGAATAATTCCATTGCGTTTTTAAGTAAAAAATGAATTGAAAAGGATAATAACTCAGCTAACCTTCTGTTGCGTGTAGTAATATTTTCCTCAGAGTGTTTTACCGCAACTCTCCTGCCCGAGGGGGCTGCTCCCTCCGTGCGCCCGGAGCCGGCTCCTCACGACCGGGTAAGGGCAGGGACGGCAACGTTCCGCCTGGCTCCGGGACGCCTCTGGGCAACCCGAGCGTGAAGGGAACCAGGGAGGTTACAAAACATCCTTCTGGCCACGACATCGGCGACCCGACGGCGGCTGGACAGACCCTGATTACTATTATTCGTGTTGTAATAGTTGTCATTAATAGTGACACCGCCGGGATTCGCTGCTAAAGCTCGGGTTTGCTTTCGCTACGCATCAGCCCGAGACGTTCCCTCCCGGGCCGCCGAATTTGCGAAGAGGCAATTTACCCTGACACGGAACAGGGGCGCCGTGCTCCCCTCAGCCGCACTGCCGCCGTGCGCTGCGCGCACGTCNCCCTCAGCCGCCCTGCCGCCGTGCGCTGCGCGCACGTCCCCGCCGCCCGCCCGCCCGCCCGCAGACCCCGCCGCGGCGGAACGCTTGGCCCTGGTTTGTTACAATTGGGAATTAGCGCCTGGCTGCTGCGGTGCTGGAGGGCTCGCTGTTCATTCCTTCTCAGGGCTTGTCGTTTACTGTCTTTTGAAGGGAAGTAAAAATGTAAACGGGGGAGTTACAGAAGGTGGAAATGGACCAGCCGTCGTCACAGTTTATCAGCCGGCGCTAGGGGAGATCCCGCGCCGCCGTCCTTTTCAGTGCGAATCTGCTGCTACCGTCACCCGCCCGGCTGCTGGGGTGGCAGACGCGGCTCTCTGGCCCACCCGACCCCGGCTCCGGCCCCGGCTCCGGCTCCGGTTCTGCTCGGCGGGGGACGGCCGCAGAGCCCGGGTACACCTCGCAGCAGCCTCGGGCTCTTGTGTTTCTGGAGCGTGGGCAAAGGCGCTTTGCCTTTCGCAGCTTTTAAGTTGTAACATTTCGCGTTTTCTCCACTGACAATTTATCCGGTGGAAGAAAATAATATAAATGCGTGTGTGCGTGTGTATACACGTTCGGAGACTACGTGTAGTCTTCCCATTCAGTAAGGGTGTGTTGGCATCCTTCTGTAGCAGTTCCACCGCAAGCAAAAGAATAAAGTATTGCTATTTGTAACCGAATCCATCACAAAAGAAAAACAGTTGACACTGACCCGCAAAATACAAGTGTTCCCGGAGGTAAAACAAAGTTTGGCAGGACAGTACATTTCGTACAGACCCCCCTAAACCGAAAACCAAACTAGTGCAAATTAAGCCTTTTCACGTATAAAGCCTTTAATCACGTATAAACGAAATTACAAGTGACCCTCTAAAGTAGCGCTTCCGGCCCTCCCGTAATTCATGCGAGCGATTTGGCTAAGTGTGCCAGCTCCGAACGTGGACTACAGCTATCACGTCTAATCTAATCAGTCCGCCTGTGAGGGGACCCAGCGGTGTCATCAACTCCAAAGGGCCCTTGGTGGAAGTGGCTGGGAGAGGCCAGCGGCAGCTGGAGCCATGAATGACACTTTCTCATTTGTTCCTTTCCCAGTTCAACAAATGTTTAGCTCCGTTACTGTTAAATGAACGCCTTGCGCTCTTTGGCGGGGGGGAAGCTATTTATTTTTAAGATTCTTGAATAGGATCAGGAGCAATTAACTTATTTTTTGTTTCCATTTTCTGTCAGTGTACTGGGAGGTAACCTGGAGCAAAGCAAAGAGCTGATCGCTGTGTGGGCGCCTGTGTGCTGTATTCCCGGCACCGGGGTACGCCGGGCTCGCCATGGCGACAGGAAGGTGTCCGCCGGACACGGAACGGGACAAAACCCTGCTCCTTTATGGTGGGACCCGTTTCAATGTGCCGCAGCTGAGAGAGGGGGAGAAGCCAAGTGAAAAACTTGAAAATAAGAACGAAAGTAGGAGTCGTGCCCTATAGCAGCCGCTGCTGGACGGAGCCCGAGGAGGGTTCCCCAGCTTCTCGGCTGCTCGCTCGGCGCCCCTACCCGGGCACAGACACAGGGGACAACTGAACAACCCTCGGAACGGAGCAGGGAGGAAGGGGGGGCGGAGCGCGACCCGACAACACACCTGCTAAGGCAAAAAAGAAACTTTTTGTGTGTGTGTGATTGATTTTTTTCTGTTTGATTGTTTAGCTGCATTTTCTTCCCCCAGTCGCTGTTAAAACAAAGCGCGCCCGTGCCGGAGGGAGGCCGGCCGTGGTGTCTCTGCGGGTCTCACGGGCGTCCCGGGTTCCTTCCGTTTCTCACAGAAGAAGCCCCGCTCCCCTCCGGCTGCCCTGCCGCCGCCGTGCGGCTCTAGCCGTCCGCTTGACAGTCAAACATCTGATTCAGCCCCCTTCGGTAGGCGCCTAAGGGGCACTCTCTGTGCAGGAACTCTCCTCACAGCCTTATACTTCCTCCCCGGCCCCCCGCGCTCATCGCCGTGTCCCTTGTGGAGCCGCACTTGATGCCCACTCCGAAGCTGACATTGGTGCCTCGCCCGCCCTCTGCGCCCGGAGTCTGGTGTGCCCCAGGAGGAGTTTCCCAAAACCTGGAAACACCCGGCACCTGACCCGAGATCCTCCCGGGAGCCCAGGAAGTGTTGTGTGGGTGCCGTGTCCACAGGGCCACACGGAGGGAGGGACGCCGCTCCGCTGGGCGCCTTCGATGAGCATCGGTGCCCCGGGAGCCACTCGCCCTCCGAGTCTGGCTGTTCCCGGGGGCTGCCCGCCCTCCGCTCCGGGTCATGATTAGGAGGTGCGGCTCTACAAGCACCAGTCCCGGTGGCGGGACCCGCCGGTGCGGGCTCGAAGGGCGCGGCCTGAGCCGGCCGGGGCGGAGGCTTTGCTTGTCTGGAGGTGAAAGGCTCAGTCCCCCAAAGTCGTCCTGCCGCCGCGGTGGTTCCCCCAGCCTCTCCTGTCGCCTTGCCTATCGCCTCCTTGTCCAGGCTAAGCGACAGCCGAGGAGAGGGGGGGGGTCTTGGCCCCAGGCACCCTTTGCCCGGCGGCAGGAGACCTGCGAGCATCGCTCTCAGCGCGGGGCGCGCACCTGGTAGAGGCTTCTTCTGGTTCGGCTTCTAAAGCCTCTTCTATACCACTAAGACTCAGGGGGAATGAATTGAACGAGACCGCTCCTGCCCCCTTCCTGAGGGCTCCCTGCACTCCGCGCCACCTTAGGAAGAGTGGAGGTGCCCGCGGAGACCCCCGCAGCCCCGAGAGAGCGCGGCGGGCGCGCCGCTGGCTGCCTCGCACCAAGGCGTACAGCGAGCGGCGATGCCGTCCACTCGGGACGGGCACACAGCTCCGCTTAAACACCTAAGTTAAGATGTAGAGGCGGCCCCTGCGCCCTCCCAGGGCACTGCCTTGGCTGCTGGAGGCGAGGGTACTCACGCGGGTACTCACTAGCCTTCTCAAGCTTCATGTTGGTTCACGGTCTCACAAATCAGGGTACTAAAAATATACTTGAATTTGGAAGAAATTGAAGGACCTTTGAAGCACTGTCTTTTCTGTACCTGTCTTCCACTGATGTCTGCTGTGCTGTGTCTTTAACAATAACTTACCCCATGCTTCGTGTCTGAGTTAATTTCTTTCCCAAACATCTTGTAACTTCTTCATTATTACATCATCTGTGTTGGTGTTCTTTCTTTTTTTGTTTTTTACTATTTCCTTATTATTATCATCTTCGGTTCGGGTTTTTTGTTTGTTTGTTTAGCATTTTCTTATTCGTCTCCATCTTACTGACAAATATATCTTGCAAGTACTGCATGCAGAAGAAACTGTATAGCAAAATGCTTGACATGTGGGGCCTACGTGTATAATGCTTTGTGAAATTTGAGTAACTCGGGCCCACTTCAAGCCACAAAAAAGTCAGAGTCTTGTTCAGGTGGGTTTTTTCTTAATTTGTTTTTCAAATTATATGTAGATGTAGACAGGGTTAACTGCTCCCTAAGGCACAGGGAGCTGGGGGGGGACTCTCCCCATCTGCCTGGATGGGGCTCCACCAGTCAGGGTTAGTCCCATCACACCCACCCAGGAAGCAAGGCAGCGGAAGAGGTGGTGGCAACCCAGAGACCAGATCACTAACATGTTTGTGATGGTCAGAAGGGTCTGAAGTCAATCCATAGGTCAGGCTCTGGACAAACAGTGCCCATAAACAAGCACATGTGGGGCTGAGGTGAGAATCCAGCACTCCTCTTCCATTACTGGGGCAGAGGTTGGCAGCCCTGGACAGAGCTGAGGTTCAGTCCCTGGACAAAAGCTGTGGGTGGGGGTCCCAGGTGAGGCCCATCAGGACCATGATGGCCTATAGTCTCTTGAGGACCTAACAGGTGAAATTACTATAACCTACTCTGTAATTGTCCAAACTGATAAGGAGAGTTGTTTGCCTCATTAGGAAATCCTTCTTGGCATGGGGGCAGCTTGGGATAGAGAAGAAGCCCAAAAAGGAGGTGAGTGCAAATCACTGTATCCCACAGGGCTTTTGGATAGCAGGGCTGGGAAGAGAGGCTAATGCTAGGTCACTCTCTGTTGAAGGAGGCAGACCCGTTGCTTATCTCCTGGGCTGTGCTGGTGACAGGCACTTCTGTCCCGGTGTTTCTAGGTCCCACTCCAGCTCCCTACACTGTTATTAGCTTTCTAGGGACAGTGTTCAATTTTGATATTGCTTCCTACTTTTGTGTCACCTCGGAACTTTAAAAATCTAATGCCTTCTGGTGAAAGCCCTGCACAGACCTGACACAACCCGCACCAGGCGGCCTTGGCAAGCACTGCAGGGCCACTGCAGTGATACCTGCCTTCACCTCTTTACACCTGGCTTCTCCACAGGCACCTCTGCAGGGTCTCAGGAATGTAAAGATGAGGAGATGGGAAGCAGGGAGACTCTTGGAGAGACAAAGCTCCCTCTGTGCCTAACTGACACTGATCTCTCTGCCTTGTTGGGTTTGGGAGACGGGTGTTACACTGGATAGCCTGGCTTCCTCTGCACCTTGCTGTCTGCCACAGCCAGACTGGGGCTGAGGCTGCAGCTCCTGCCCAGGCAGGTTATCCTTTACCACGTCTGGGTCTCAGCCAGAGTCCCAAATGGCCCTTAAAGCATCATCAGCTTCCACACACCAGCAGAACTAGGACAAAGGACATGAAAGGAATACGCAATTATTCTACTGCTATCCAAACCTAAATCAGCAAACCCATCTAGGAGCCTGGTAATAGGGGAAAGTACTGCTGGGGCTCCCTGTGCTTCCTCCAGCCCAGCAGAGATGCTGATGAAAAGCTGAGCAGAACGGTCTTCCTTACCAGCTCCCAGTTCTTCCTTTTAGCTGAGTTCACCTCAGCTCATGTGATGATTAGGCTGGTTTGCCACAGAAAAAAATTGCCACTTAGGATTTTTCCCTAGACACCTAGAAGTGTAACTTGCCCTTCCCTGCTTGGCTGAGCTTCTAAGTGTGCTGAAAGCCACTTTTCCTGCAGCTCTCATTCTCAGTTACTGCAGCCCTGCACGCTTGCAATAGACCCCTGAAGTCCTACAGACTGTTATTGCAGGAAAACGTCACATCAGCCTTGTAAACCCTCACCAGTCCCTCAGTAAAGCCCCTCAGGTGTAATGCTATGGCTCAACAAGGACCTCAGCAACCTATATTACTTCTTTGGGCATCATCTGCGTACTTTCTGATTTTGTGTACATAAACTCAGGAATCAGTCATGCTCCCAACAAAAAAAAAAAGGGCTGCTATATTTTTCATAAGCTGTGTGAGTTTGGACTGATGAAAATTTGAATTGTTTCCAGTTCATACTGAGAGTATCAAAAAACAGGCAGTAGGCCCTGCCTGTTCATCTGCTACTGAGAGGTTTTTGTCCGCTTTTTTCCTTTATCAAGGCATTGTGTCCTTGGGTCCTTATTTGCTATATATATCTGCTCTATAAAAGAAACATATTTGCTATAAATCACTATATAAATGAAATAATCTTTCAAAAAACTCGTTCTCATGAGGAATAATACAATAGTTCAAATTGTTTGAAATACTGAAAACATCTTTTAATTGTAGAATTCTATACAAACTTGAGTAGATACATAAATGGCCACGACAAAATGTGTTATTATTGCCAGAAAATTTTCACAGAAATACGTAGATGGCAAGCTTACTGACATCCAACAGGATGAGATATCTTTAAACTTGCAAAATGAATAGACACAACACTCCTAAGCAGTTTGTATGTGTTCAACTGTCCTTGAAGTTCTTGTACTTATATACCAACCTCAATATACAAAGAACCAAGATTAAAATCTTTAATGCACATCACATAATAATGTAAAATTAAGCACAAAAAAAGGTAAACAAATTGTAATCCTGAAAATACACTATTTTTTTTACCTAGGGCATTGACCCATGCCAAGGATGATTTCCTGTATAGTTGTGTTTTAAGTGAGACACACATCTTGTTTCTGCACAGGACATCAATATCAGATGGAGATACAAGAACAAATGGTAGCAAACAAAAGGGAAAGAAACATAATCACAAGTGAAACTCAAACTCCATGCCAGTGTTCTTGCAGCCCTAAGCAAAGCTATACATAAAAATATGCTACAACCATTATTCTCAAAAAGTCCTTGGCACTTTTCCTCTGATAATCCTTCTTTTTTAATGGAGCAAATTATATTTCTGCACCAATATCATAAGGCAAAACTATAAATGCAATTACAAGGACAAGTTACCAAAAAACCCCAAGGCAAAGATAAACCCCACCCTCAGACCATCACCCCCCATGTCTGAAAGCTTTGTGAAATAGTATCATCCTTCCTCCTCATCACTGTCTTTCATTGTAATGCCCTGAAGTCCTCCTGCATCTGTGACTGAGACTGTGGCTTCCTCCACGGTCAGACGGTTGTGCACGGTGTCGTAGGTTTTGCTGTTCAGCGTCCCCTCCAGCACTCCTTGCAACCTGAAGTCTCGGTAGGTTTTCTGTGGCAAAAGTAAAACATCCGGAATTGGACTCCAGCAAGTCTGAGTACTCTTTCACTATACACTGGCCATTGCTAGCATGCCAGCGGCACAGCTTTATTCCTCCTGCAGGTTAGGGACCTATCGCCTTGATAAAGATTTTGTGGTCTTAGTTTTTGGGCTGCATGAGATTTCTACAAACTCTAGAGATTCTAATTTGATGGTCATTCCATTAAGGGATTGTATTTTGTGCTACAGCTTACTCCAACTGCTGATTTCTCTTCTATTTCACTTCTATTTGTTTCATTTTTTCAATAAGAAACCAGCTGAGAATTTTTCTAAATACCTGTTAAAATGTGAATTAGGCTACAGGTAGTTCAGTTCTGTCATTTCCCAGAAAATGTAAATGCCTGATCTTTTCCTCATAGGGCAATTTTATTTATGTTTATCTTTACATTTATCTGCCAAATGTGGAAAAATAATGATTATATATTATAATATATGCTCTATGAATGAATATAGATTATGATCTATACTATACAGTGTCAGAATTTCTCAGGTGACTACTTAGTTGATTTATATTCTAAGCCTCTACATTTTGATTCGCATCTACCTTTTTTTCACTTCAGAAGATTTTGTTTCCCTTGTATTCATCCTTGCTATGAACCAGCAGATACCACTTTCTTCTTTTATTTTCCATCATGTAAGAATTTTGAATGGTATTGTTTTATTCATGAATGCTATGCTCAAGTAAGCACATGGAAAAATCACCTGCATACTTTATTTTTAAGCTGTAACACATTTGAAATAATCTTTCCTGATGTTACCCTTAAAGGCTTAAATAGGACAAGTTGATCTACGTAGTTTCTTATTTTATGTACACTATCACTACAAATTCTGAATGTTTTGGAAGAGAATATGGGGAAAAGAAAATGGAAGATAATTAAGGGCTATCAGGCCCATTCCTCTGCCTGAGGAGGAGACCATGTACAACCCCTAGAGAAAGAAAAGATTTGATCTTGTTTCACTCAATACTTCAGAGAACTGCAAAAGACCACTCTTAAAATGGGTAACATTCAGTTTGGAGGTTTTTTTCTGACACTATGATGATTATTTAAACCTTGCTTGAATCACTGCAACTGAGATTTATTTGACTTTCACAGGTCAGCGTCAGAGTCAATGGATGCAGCTTATGTTTTGCTCACACACTCCTGCGAGTACCCTACCTGGTCTTTTTCAAGAGTCACCATTGCATTCCCTTTTTATAACACTGCATTCAATTTGCTTTGATGCTGTTAACGGGTCCTACAGCAATTTCCTTCAGTTTTACATTGTATTCTTCCCATTCTCAGACCAGCACTCTGTGGTTCAGACATTGCTCTTCTCTTGACATAGTTTTGCAGGATAATAATGTTCACTTCCAAGCTTAATTTTTCATTTCTCCCTAACTTTCTTGGTCCTTGACCCTGCTGTAGTCACATCCCTCTGCACGTGTCTCAGACATCTAATGAAACCCTCATGCCGTCATAAGCCTTTAAAGTGAATAAAGGGGAAAATGTTTTTTCTTCTAGTCTTTCTTAATAATGCCACTACTCTTGTTGCATCCAAATCCGAAAGAATGATATTTCTCTTACTCATCCTGTGTCCTTCAAAAATGACCTCCTACTTTTTTTTTTTTTTTT
>VZTD01001028.1:14754-149043 GCA_013397725.1 Rhagologus leucostigma
AGGTGACAGGAGCAATACAGCTTCCTAGATTTTTGTTTGTTTGGTTGGTTGGTTTTTTGTTTGGTTTTGGTTTTTTTTCCTAAAGAAAACAGAAAAGTGCCTTCATTCACTCTAGTTTGGAGGAACTGTGCCTCCCCACATCTCTCCCCAGCTGGGCTGCAGCAGGAAAAGTTTCTTATGATACTCCACTTGAACCATTGTTTCGTACTTCCCAGCAGCCTCCTGTCTGCCGAGTTCCTATTTTACTGGTTCTATCTTCTTCACCCACCAAAACCAAAGTCCAAAAAATGTTCTGTTTTCCAGAAACAATATGATTGACATCATCTTCTTCAATCTTTAATATCCACAGAAGGTGCCATGGAATAACACAGTTGAGCAGAACAAATCAGGTACATGGGCATTGCAAGGCCACTGCCAGAAGCAGTATCCCCACCTCCAGCGGGAGCCTCCTGCTTTTGAACAAGGCTAACCAGTGTTCCAGGTGGCAGAGGGAAGGTAGGTTGGCAGTGCTGCTCATTCACCCGAAATTCAGTTTTGTAAGAGCTTCCTTTAATCTCCCTGGTGATATTTCTCTTGTACAATTCAGTCTGCCCGTTCTTAGATCTCATAGATCTCATGGGGCACAGGTTTTAGATCCCCTAACACCTATCCTTTTCTTTAGAGGATGACAACTACCTTGGAAAGGGACTTTTTACCATGGCTTGTAGTGACAGAACAAGAGGGAATGGATTAACACTGAGAGAAGGTTTAGATTAGATATTTGTAAAAGTTGTTACTGTGAGGTTGGTGAGGCACTGGAACAAGCTGCCCAGATTAGTTCCCCATGGGATACTCCATCCCTGGAAGTCTTCAAGGCCAGGCTGGATGGAGCTCTGAGAAGCCTGGTCTAGTTCCTGCCCATGGCAGAGGGGTTGGAACTAGATGATCTTTAAAGTCTCTTCCAACCCCAAACCATTTTATCATTCTATGATTCACTTGAAAATAGCTTTCAACCTTTCACAAGAGCCATTCATTTCAACAAGGAATAGCAAACTGCTTTTGCCATTTGGGCATACAATCAAGTGAAGAGCCAAATCCTGCTTCCAGAGAAATCAGTTAAGGTCAAAAAGGGCAAAGCTAAGCTTGTGTGTTTCAGGAAGCCATGATGCCATTGCTATTATGACTGTTTTGTTGCATTTCTCTCTGTTCTGTTCCTTTTTGGCTAGTGAATCATGAAAGTTGCAGTTGCAGTTCCGGTGACCACGAGTTAAAATGCTTCTGACTTTATAGTCTTGCATGAACTTCATGAGAAAATACTTTGAAAAAATCCAAGTCACCACTGACAGCATGTGTTTCTTACTCCACATTTGTACAGATAACAAGAATGTCCAAAGTTAAACAAGACAGAATTAAAAGAAAAAAAATCTGAAATGGTTTTCTGTCTCTTGCCTAAAGGGTATCAACTAAGATCTGAAAGGGAGTTAGGAGGAAACTTTCTTTTATGGAAGGTTAACCCATAATTGCCTATTGCAAGGCATATTACACTTTGCTTGGAAGCATTTGACATTGGCCAGTGTAAATGACTGAGGACTGAACTGAAGGGATTGGTATTTCTGTTGATACTTATCCCTGAATATGAAAGATTAGAAAATGTTATCTAATAAATTGAATACTGTTTTCAATTAAACCTAGTAATTACATGTGCATAAAAAAGAAAACAGTTCCTTTTTTTAGGAGAAGGGGGAAAATGGAGAAGGAACACTATTGAAACTATTCAGTAAACAAAAATTAAATTTTTTGGTTAAACAAAAAATCAGTAACAAGACAAAAAATAATTTAGTAAGAATAATTATAAGGCAATGCTAGCTGTAAAATTCCTTGGAATGATCTTAATTGTCCTGAAGTCCAGAATTTATGACAAATACCAGTGCACATATAATTAACATTGAAGGGTTTATTAAGTTATTTTACTTCTGGAATTTGCTACAGCTGTGGGAAAAAAATATCCCAACATAAAACTACATAAGTTTACAACTTTATTCCACATTTTCTAACTTTCGAGGAGATCATCCATATTAATACTTTACTACTTTTCTATCTTTACTATGCAGTCTAATGCAAACACATTTTATTTACCTTCACTATCTTGATGAGAGTCTTCAGCTGGTAGATGTGAAGCTGAACGTCTAATCTATCAGCCAACCACATACATATGACTTTCATGGAGTTGCTATACCATTGCTGAAAAGAAGGATAAAAAAAACCAACAACAAACACCACCAAATAACCCTGCAGTATTCATTTAACAGATTTGGTAATGAGAGGTAATGAAACACTTTGAAATGATCACAGATCAGCACTTGAAGTCAACAATGATATAATTTCCTGTTATGAGAATTGCATGGGTCAGTAGGAAATCAAATAACTTGACCCAGACCGTTCTTTACATGAATTAGCACCTGCCATTTTATCTATCAGTTACAACATGTTCAAGCAAAATAGTGTTATGCACTTTGTTATCTGTCACTGAGAATGGATATTAAAGATACAATTACAGGAGAGAACTGACAGCTAAAACAGCAAGGATAAAAACAGGTAAGGTATCTTGAGAGAGAATTTACAATAACTAGATTTTCAATCCAAACAGGAAAACAGTATCAGAGAATAAGGAATTTGTCTTTTTTTTTTTTAATCACTTCATATTAAGTAAAAAAAAAAGCAGAAATCCATGGAAATTGTATTTAAGTATAATCAAAACATCACTCCACCCTTCCCAAAATAATCATATTAAGGTTTTGATTTACGTTAATTACTAATTATAATTACAGCCTACCTTATTTCCTTTTTATGTCTTAGGCAGGGGTATGTTTTCACTCAACACTTCACAAATGGATGGGTTAAGAATAAGCCCTCTGCTGTTGGTGTCTATGTTACTGTAAAAAAATGTTCAGTTCCAAATAGCTACTGTAATAGTTCTCTCACATTAACTGGATTAGATTTTACTAAATATAGTTGTAGCATTTTTCTTCCCCCTCCTGTAAAATCACAACCAGATGTCATTTAGTCAAACTCTAAAAAGGAAGAGATTTTTTTTTTTCATTTAAACTGTGAGAGATTAAAAGAGTTTGTGTCATAGCTCTGTTTCTAGTCTCTTTTCCCACAAGAAAGAGGCTTAAATTATTTTCTATTATAATTTCCTGTGTCTTTGCAAAATACAGAGATATGCAAAGAGAGGAAAGCATGTGCATATTTTAAAATGCTGCATGTTAGGCAAGGTATATTTTGTGAAAGTAATTCAAAGAAAGTATCTAACATCTCATTAGCCACCTCCACATTAACAAATAAAATAAAAGATATACTGAAAATATGAAGACAAATTACTTGCTACTGGATGTAACAAAAGAAAAAAATAGAATTCTTCCATCAAAATGTAAGCTCTCTGTAAAAAGCTTGAAAGGCATACAGTAAATAACTACAAATACCTTTTCCTTACAGGTAACAGTCTCATCACATTATAACTATCGGTTTTAAGATGTTTGAAATTAACATTTCAATTAATTCTTCTGTTTATTTTTTGAATGTGTTAAATTGTATTTTAATTATAACTCACTTGAAAGAAATTACTTTTACTTTTTTAGAGTTTCTCCTATTAATTTACTATTTTACAGAAGTGAAAAAACGCACCACAAAAAAGGCAGATAGCTACATATTTCATAAAAGTAGTTTAATTTATTCACTAAAATGGAGGACTGATTAGATATCCATAAAATACTGGTTTTTAAATCACCGAATGACATTCTTATCCTATTCACATTATTTAATCCAAAACATGCATGCTGGTATTGATTTCCTTTGTAAGTACCTGCAAACTATTTTTAATGTGACAGAGTTATTACTAAGTGGTAGCTGTAAACTGTATGACAGGTGTTGTATGTATACAGATGTCTAGAAAATAAAATACAATTGTGCTTATTAATTGGGGAACTCTATCGAGCTAAATAAACATAAAAATTCCTACATCAAACATTCTACCCAAATGCAGTAAGATAAGCTGAAAAACTATATCATCACTCAGACTCTACTGTTTGAAAACTGATATTCTTCCATAAGAGAAATCCAGTAATGCGTCTATGATGTACTTTCTTTGTATCAAGTAGGAAGCAGAACGGGCTCAACTTGCTCAGACAAACAAACTACAGACAGGATTGAAAATTCTGAGACTGATTTGCCCATGCAACAATACTGAACAGTGACAGATTACCGACAATAGACTGTTCCAGTTTTCTGGCAAAATGTGTTTTAAAGCCCAACCAGGTAACCTATTTAGGATAGATGCAGTAAAACTTGGCCTCTCCCTGCATACCCGTGATATTCTTACACACACTGAAAACAAAGCTAAGACATCAGAGGAAATTAATTTTCTACTCAACTTTATGAATGAAAGCAATGTAATATGTTTTCCTGACTAGCTTTGATGCATTAAACTTTCAGTACAAATGTTTAATTTGGTGACTGTGAAATGATACTACAGTACTTGCTCTTCTGTCAACACACCTTGTTCAGAAAAAATATAACTGCTATTTTATTAGAAAAAAAATGCATTTTTATTCTTAATTGTCACAGTATTTTTAATAAAAATCACATCCAATATATTTTTAGAATCATCCTGGAGGTACTTGTGGGTAGGATTCTTGTTAAGGATTGGTCTTATATACACTAGTTTTGAGGACTTAGTATAGGCTGAAGCTGTAAAAGCATAAATCTGCTGGACTTCATAACAAGAAAATAAATATTTTCCCTATAACTTCGTTTTGAGTCTGTCAAAAAGCACAGCACTGCAAATTCATCTCAGAGAATCCAAGGCCACATGTTTTGACAACCATGAGCATGTTATAGAGGCAGAGATGGATATACTGTGGCTGATGGGAATCTACTGCAAACCCCAAAACTTCAGTGATTAGATAATTGTCCTGAGACTACCCAGTTAAAACAACAACAACAACAACAACAACCAATTGCTTCTAACTGGTTTTAAGAAAAAGTAACTTTCCCATTAGTAACAATAGCAGTGAAAGGACAATGCATCTCTCGCAGATGTTCATTATATGGTACTACTGCCACATTCTTTGCTGTTGTCTATGCAAGAGTAAAGCAGTAACTGCTTATTATATATTTTTTCCAAATCAGCAAATAACAGCAGCCAACCACTTTAACAAATACGTTTGCCTTGAGATTTCCTCCTCTCTCCTTATTCATAGCCCATCCAGCTCCTGTAAGGGCATGCATTACTCACTTCATTTTCCTGAGATACCTCTTTCAAAGTAAAAAATAAGAGAAAAGGAAAGGCTAGGGTTGACTCTGTGAGACCCTTGTATTTATTCACACTTATTGTGCATGACTGTACACTGGTAAATCATATTAGCAGCCCGTCTCCCCATCAAGCTGCTACTTGCTTTCCAGCCCTGGGAAGGTTCAACAAATCAACAGGAGCACGGAAAACAGAACATCAGTCTAATCTAGTGTTTAAGGTGAAGTTTTCAAACCCAATCTAAGAAGATCTTTAGAGCAAGCAACAAGCTGAAGGGCTCAGAAGGTGGTATTGACAATGAAAGAGTGTTGAAATATTGAGAAGCGCAGCACTTGTGCATTTTTAATAACAAGAGGGTCAACAAGGACACAGCTCCCTCAGTGCCAATAGTTGCCACACCAGGGCTATAAACGCTCTCAGTTCATCAGATTTCTTAAACAGTTCATCAGCTTTCTTAAACACCCTAAACCCCCTCAGCAGACCTTTAGTCTTAAATTAACAAACCAAAGCAATGAAAGAGGGTGCAGCTTGAATGGCCAGCATTGATCCCCAACGGGGCTCGGCGCAGCTACAGGCACTGAAAAACTCGTTCCATTGTCAGGAGGAATTGACAAACCTCCTCGCCTAAATAGTCCAGCTCAGGCAGGCTGGAGGCACGCAGCTGTAAAGGGCTCCCCTCGCCCGGCTCCCAGCGCTCACAATGCACCAGGCATGAGCTCTTTGTCAGGCCCAGACTCTGCAATTTTCTAACAAGGATTAAAGTTGTTTCTCGGTAGGGCTAGTGAAAAGCGATTTAGCAACATACTGTGCTTTCTTCAGGCAAGTTAAAGAGAAGTAGTTAAGGAATTTCATTATTCTGCTGACCGGTGGAAATACAAAACAAATATATTAAATATTCACCATCTTTCTGGGTGCCTGAGCTATAACGTTCACAGAATGGTTCAATTAAATATAACACTTATCAGCTGAAAGCAAGCACTTCAAATTTATTTTTGAAGTTTTATAAAAAGGTGCAGCTGTTTGCCACCTGGAAGGAGGCTCAATACATAGCAATACACAATGGTTTAGTCCTTCTAGGGCTGGTATCCCTAACGCCTAAGATACAAGACCCTGTTGAGTTTCTATACCTTGACTGCTCTTGATAAATGGGCATCGTCATAATGCTTTCTTTGCTGAGTATGGCAGGGGGAACAGCTTTTCTAGGAACTGCATTTTATGTTCCTGCAGAAGCCTTTATCGCACTATTGATCAGGAATTTAGTCACTCAGACAACAACTGGATGTTTGTACTTCCTTCAGCTTTACTTGCCCTACCAGAAACAGTAACAAAAAGTATATTTCTCGCTGAAGACATTGTACACCAAATGCAGCACAAGGTAAAATGAGAAAATAATAATGAGCTAAAATAAGACATAACATCAGCATATTAAAATTTAAGGGATACAATGCCTAGTTTTTATTAAAGGGCAGTGCAATATATTATATTGCTTCAAGCTTATGATAGAGAGCACTAGTAGCATACCAAGGAACTTCTAGGACATTTAAAAAAATGTTAAATGGTGAAAAAATAAATAAGTTATTCCTTAAAAATGCAAAGAGCAAAGCTGAAAAAAGGTCCTGATTTAGGTTTCATAATTTATTATGCTTTTTGCAAAATATGAATAGTCATACTGACTTCCTTTGTTGAGTGTTAAAGATAATGAGGGACACAAACGTAATTTGTAGTGTTTTTGAAAATACTCTGAGGTTTAGAAGGTAGAGATGTAGTTCCAAGTTTAGTTACAGACACTATGCACTTAAATGAGGATTTTTACCTGAGCGATGATGAGTTCATACACTCTTCTGAAAGCTGAAAAGTCTTGGCACCTCTGAAAGTGCCCCCCCCGCCCCGTTCCAAGTTGGGGAAGGATTTTCGAGCCTGTGGGCCACCATAATACATCAGAAGGTATGTATAGACAGGAATACCAAAACAGGAAACGAAGCAAGAAGATGTAATTAACATTCAAAATATCTTTTTATGTTTTTCAGAAATGAAAAATATTTAGTTGCAAGCTAAAGCAACAAGGAAGCAACTTTGCAAAAGGCATTTGTGCTTTTCCCTCAGGCTTAGGTAGCCTTTTGATTAAGAAAGCCTGAGAAACCTTTGAAGAATGAAGTAAGTATAGGGGGACAGAAAATTCAGTGTATCAAAAGGTAGAACTTTTGTTTATTCTCTCTTCCAAGCCTATCAACTCTGATTCCTGACATGTACAATTTATGAACGGTTTAAAATATCAATTTCTTCTAATGGAGGGAGACCGGAACTTGCTGACTAGTGAGGTACGGCCTCCCACCAGTTTCCTGGGAGGAACTAATTATCTCCCCAGTGTCTTTTCTTTTTGGGATTGCACTGGTCATAGATGTGCACCAGTCTGTGAGGCACTTCCAGTCACATTTCCAATGAGAAAAACTGTGTCAGTGACCAGGAAAATTAAAGAACAGAAGCTGGGAAGCCTGAGAGAAGAGAAAGCTTTCATGTAAGAGCTTTCCCATCCCCGTCAGCTCCACATGGCTTTCCAGTGACAGCCACTGCCATTCTGCTATACGTTATCCAGCCCCACAAGGATATGGTTTCTCATTATACCTGGCTTCACAGTGTCACAACATAAAATGTTGAGCTAGGTTTGATTCTCTGAGAACCCAAATTTACAGTGCCAGCCCTGAAAAAATATTCTCACCAAAATCCAGATTTTTGCCTTCATGGGAAGTCCATGCAAAGGTGATTTTCTATTTTTTTGGTGTGTCTGTGAGTTTTATCTTTATTGTTCTTGATCAACAGAGATTTCTTAGTTACTGAGACGTTCTTCTACAGTAGTACCAGTAAGAGACAGCTGTCAGAAATGGTCAGTTAGCTGGCCTCTGACTGCAGAAGTAAAAATTACATCATCTCCAGATACAACAAAATTTTCAAGTACACTTGTAGCCTGCTTACTCTTAGAGCTGCCCTAATGCTGCTGGCTGTTTGTTTTGTTTGTTTGGTTTTTAGGTTTTTTTTTGTTTTTTTTTTTTTTTTTTGTGAGACCAGTCTTTCTGTTTAAGACATCAAAGAAGTTTGTATTATTTCTCTGAAACATGAAAAAAAAACCCAAAAACATTTCTCCATCTTTTGATTCAATGCACATCTATGACTGGAGAAAAAAAATTATGTGGCATAAATTTTATAGCAAAGGCACTATGGGGGAAAGAGCCGACATGGTAACTGTGCTGAGACAGAACTGTAACTCCTTTTAATGGGCACTGATCAAGCACTGCTTCACCTACATTGAAATATACATTCACTTCATGTGTATTTCCACAGGATACCTTACTTTTACTGTTATTTAAAACAAAAATACAATCAATACAGCTATTAAAACTGAAACTGTATATACTGTATAAACATTATATACTTCAGCATCAATCCAGTAATAATACAAATCCTTTAGGCAGATATCAGACCTGGAAAGCTTGGGAAGCTTACTTTTGCTTAAAAGCAAATGTTCACAAAGCAGAATACTATTGGTTTGTGGGTGTCATCATGATGCCGCCACATTTATTTGTTTTGCACCTTTTTTCCCCCTAGGAACTTCTATTTAAGATAAATTGAAAGAAATTGAGATTAAACTAAGCGTGAGTGGAAAATCCATGGAGTTGGCCTTGTTGGAACCACAGGACTAGCAGGCAGGACAAACAAATGAAGCTTTTTCTCTATATTAAAAAAAAAATCAGATATTTAAAAGCCCTTGGTCTGGAAAATGCAAATGACTAAATCAATATTGTGTCAAATACAAAAACTCTATCTGTATTCCCCATTTCGCTACAGTCCCTTCCTACATTTTCATTGTCCAGAAGTCCTCCCACTGCTGTGTCACTTATTTCTGCTGTAATGCTCCTGTATTGCCTCATGAGCTCCTGCTTTGCACACAGCCTCTGACACATTCCTCTTTCACCTCAACAGTGACTCCTAATGCTTGGCACCATTTATCTAGGCATCTTCCTGGAAACATCTCAAGCTTTCATCCAGCTTCCGTGTCTTGCTTCCTCCTCTGGGCCTGGAACGCTAAGCCAAGTTTTGAACTTTGTCTTAGGAATGTGCAAAAATATTGACAGCCTAAATTACAGGTATATGTATCAAGAAAGGAGAGGTGAGAAAGGAATCAGACACCACCGTATGCTTCAACACTCATACTTCTTCTGCTACAGGGATCAGGACCAAGATTTCTTTAGTTTAGTAATTTGAAATGACAAACTCTGTTTGGGTACATTCCCCCCGCCTTTTTTTATTTTTTCCTACGCTCCCCACACTCCAGCCCCCCAGGCTGTTTTTTTTTAAATCATTATAGCAGATTTAAGAACTTGCCTCTCGCACTCTTCTCGGCCAAGGAAGAAAGTTTTTCTTTCTTCCAGTGGGATGCTTCCTTTGGCTTTCTTCTGCCTTTCCTTTTTTTTGTGCCATTACTCCAACCTTCCAGGAAGCTCAGAAAGCATTTTGTTTTTCTTAAGAACAAATACTTTAGTCTCTAGTCAGTATCTTTTCTGCCTATTTGAATGAAGGATTCCCACTGCCACTCCCAAAGCAATCAGGGGAAAAGGGGAAAGGAGCTCAACAGAAAAAGGAACCCAAACCTTGACAGAAAAACCTTGTTCAGAACGACTTATGATGACAAACAAGTGAACAGTTGTTGGATGGGATATTTTGGTGATACAAGGAAACAAAATTAGTTTTCATAAATCAATAACGAAAAGAAAAACCATGGCTCATTTAAAAGCATATTAAGCAACTTTGACCCATCCTGATCAAAAAGGATATAGTTCTGAAATAACAAAGAACATCTAACATATGAAAAGCTTATCTTTCAGAAGGAAAGTAATTTTTTCGTATTTTTGGCTTCTAATTAGAAGATGGCTAGTTGCTCTGGAACTGCTGCCAATTTACAAATAAATAAACACTTTTAATGCAAAATATACTGTACTCATCTTCCCCTGAATTGCATATTGGTTGTTAAACAGCAATTCACAATATTTATGCTACTGTATAATGTTTGTGACCTTCATTTTTTTCTGGCTTCTTCACATATGGCAGATAAGCTGGAGAACTGGAAGTTTGCAAAATTAGACACACGTAACTTCCTTCCATATCTGGACATATGTAATGTTACTGTTCTGATTTTTAACAGTAGGTACTAACATGATGTTCATGACTGCGAGAGACTAACAGTATAAACAGTTTCTCCGCTTCAGTCTGGATATGCACTGCATCTGTGAACAAAACTTCCATAGGTTATTCTGGTGCTAAAACTCAGTGAAGCAAACAGTGTCAGTCTTGCTACACTGTGTGTTGTGTTGCAGTTTGGCTATATCCACAAACATCCTCCAAGGCACAGAACGGGAAACATCACTCGAGTGACCCTGAAACGAAAGTCAGCTTGGATCCTCAAAATAAACAAATTATCATAATACAAAATGACCAAATTGTTACTCATTATTAATAACACTTGCTTCTTGCTATCAGGCTTTAGTGTTAAAAGCCCCACAAAAGTACTTAGCTGTACAAATGCTAAGCAGTCTTCCTAAGTGCATGCCTAATTTTATAGAATCATGGAATGGCTTGAGTTGGAAGGGACATTAAATATCATCCAGTTCCAATCCTCCTACCATGGGCAGGGATGCCACCTGCCAGACCAGGTTGTTCAAGGTCCCATCCAACCTGACCTTCAACACTTTCAGGGATGGGGCATTTCCAGCCTCTCTGGGCAACTTGTTCCAGTGCCTCACCATCCTCTGAGTACGTTCTTTCTCACATCTAATCTAAACCTGTGCTCTTTGAGTTTAAAACCATTGTCCCTTGTGTGTCACTACATATCCATATAAAAAGTCCCTCTCCCTTTTATAAGCCCCCTTACGGTACTGGAAGGCTGCTCTAAGGTCTCCCTGGAGCCTTCTCTTCTCCAGGCTGAACAACCTCAGCTCTCCCAGCCCGTCTGCACAGAAGAAGCGCTCCAGCACTTGTATCATCTTCGTGGCCCTCAATAACGTTAAAGGTCTGGGTTCACCCTGCCTGTAAGGTATGTAATCAAGACACCCATCTCTGCTTTTGCCCACTCATCCAGAACTCCCTGGGGAGTTCTCACTCCCTGGAGTGAGATATCATCAAAGGGACCACAAGAGGAGACCTCCTGTTAGCTGCATCCCTCCCTTGAAGTAAGAATATTCTTCATCTCAGTACTGAAAGGGAGATAGGCTGAAATTGGGTCAGCATCTGTGCTGTAGCTTTTACACTCACATTAGTAGTTTTTGTCCTAGAATCTTCTACTTAGACTCCCCGCTCCCTGTGGAGTGAGGCCAAGTACATATGTTTATTTCAGTATTTAAACCACCCTGAGTTCTGAGTGAATATTTACAGGCAGCTCATTTCTTTCCACCTCATCAATCTTGACTCATCCATTTACCCTTTATGTTACTGCAGGGCAATGTGACGGGGCTGGATGTAGCTGTGAAGCTGACAGGGAGGTGCACATTGCTGGTGCACATGCCTCTCTTACACCACATTGATTGGGCACTACACCGAGCTGCCCTAATGTGGAGCAGAGGTCCAGCCTCCTGCCTCCCTCTTGCTTCTCTCCTCCCCTTCCTCTTTGGACAAAATGTCCTTGGACTGGGCAGGTGCCTGGTTTGCTCCTTTCCATCCCTGACCCTGTTGCCTGTGAACACTCTTTAGCTATGTAGATTTTACAGCTGTGTTGGGGTTTTTTTTTGAGATGATTTTTCTGTGCATTACTGTTACTTTTTTCCCTTGCTCTTTAAGTGCACTATAATGCAAAAGAAAGTCAATTCAATGTAAATTAAGAAAATATAGAGTGAAACACCTGAAAATTGTTTAAAGGAAATCATCTCTGTAAGTTCAACACTTTTGCACATTTAAATCAGCACTAAAGCTTCAGTTTCCCATGATCAAATAGGTGAAGAAACTCTTTCTGCTGACAAACGTCAGAGCACTGCAGCATCCTTACCTATTCTGATTTGCAACATAGCAACCTCTTTCTGTTACGCTTGACTCATTTTAGTAAAACTACATTATTCTTATTGTTTCTGGCACTATTTTTCTTGTAATATGACCAACAATGTGGTTGTGTGTCTATTTGTGAACACTTAGGCAGAGTTTTGTTTTATTTTCCTTTTTCAACTAAGCTTGACCCAAATGAAATACAAGTATAAACATCAAACCTGCAAGTAAGGTTTGAGAAGCCACAAGGTTCTCCTGCTGTTTATACGTGTGTGAATTACAGTACATCAAGAAATCAATATTCCCTAGATGGTGCTTGTGCCTGGCACTTCATGGTGAACAAACATTAGGTAAGACAATATAAATGGTACAATCCTTATTGATTTCTCTTGACTGTGTAGAATGTGAAAGCTGCAGCCACAGTTAACACTTACTGACAGACTCATCTAAAGTTTCAGTGCTATTTTATATTTTTAAAGTTGTCCATGCTCAATTGATTCTATTAAGTTGCTAGACAGATTTCAAGCCATCTAGATAAGAAGAAGAAGTGCAGTGCCTGGAATGAGATGCTGCTACTTTATGCCTAGCAGGATAAAAAGGTTAAAGGACTAAATTGTGCCTGGATGTTGGAAGGAGTTCTCTTTTATTAGATAGAATTGTTATTGTTTTTAGTGAATGGATATTGTGAGTGATGGATAGATGCATCTAACTAAGTTAATAAATGAATGAACAGTATATACCAGAAATGCGTATGAGGAAACTGTACTGGAAACTCCTAATGTTATAGCCCCTCCCCAAACAAACAAGCAAACACCCCTTGTAGTTCTATTTGATTGAAAAAATTCCCTCAGGGGAAAAAAAATCAGATGGGCTTTAAAATATTAAGTCTGGGATGTTTTTCCTCCCCATTTTTCCTCTTGTCACTCGTAACACCCATTCGAAATTTCTTTTTAAGAGCGATTTATACATTGTTCTTTTTTTCCTTTCCAAAAAGTGAGCTTCTCACACAAGTCAGGGAAATTAGAGGGTAGGACAGTATAAGTAATTCTGAGTATCAGGCTATGAGTTTTAGTGCCCTAAAAATAATTTTATATTTCCCTTTTATACCCAGAGAGCACTTTTAGAAAGATATCAGAATATCTATTTCATAGTTTCTTACTCCCCTGCTGGAAAAATTTAAGTAATATGATAGAATTGGTGTGAAAAAGGAGTCAGACATCCATTTTATGAATATTAAATGAAGACTGGACTACGGGATATTTAATGTCTTGAGAAAATAATTTTTATATCTTTTTGGGTTGTGTGCACCAAACACAACAACAACAAAATGGAAATTCAGGAACTAAAAATGGCATAAAAAATGAAGATATGAAATGTGTCATATCAAAATAATATAAAATACAGTCATTGTGTTATGCCATTGTATTTCTCTAGAGAAAACACTATCAGCTACAGTATAAAACAGCTTACAAAGGGCTGGATATTCTGATCCTGAAGCAGCAAACTCTGAAGCACATGCTTTACTTTAAGTGTGCTGTGGTCTTATTGATTTCAACAGTAGTGAGCTTTTCTGCAGTCATAGCAGCATAATCAGCACCCTCCAAGAGTGGGCACTCTTTTTCTCAGCATAATCCAGAAAAAAAAATATCAAAGAAAACTTCTACACTATATGAAATCAGATAGGGGTTACATTTTTCAGATTTCAAATGAACTATTTTTCTTTTATAGAGATTGCTACCTTGAAAAATGAGGCAGGTCTATTTGAAAACATCAGGAACAATTTAGTGAACTTTAAAAAGACTTTGAACAGCAAATTTGCAAGATGTTGCTTCCATCTTGCAGAAGAGTTTCCTATATTTGAGCATGTCAACATAATTCACTTTTTCAGTGACACTGCCTACAGTCTTCTTTAAAATTCTTTTACCAAAAAAGAAACAACTGTTTCAAAATTACAAAAAATTCTGTTAGATCATGAGACGACTGCAGAGTGGTTCTCATATCACGAGCTTTCTATTTTCCCTATAAAATAAGACACGTAATTAAAGATTAGTTAAGACTTTGGTGAAAATCTAAAGAGCATCGGCAAATCTGAGCACTGCTCAGCTTTTCAATTGCTTTTCTACTTCTCAGTTCTTTTAAATGGTTTTCTATGGCAGGAACATTTTTCTTAATTAGTCACAGCTAATTACTGTTCTGGCATAGACAAGTAATCAGAAATGTCAGAGCTGCAAGGCTACATCTCCCTAATCCTTTGATAATAATTTAGCCTCCTGGGAGGGCCTCAAGCTGCGGTAAGTAGTGGCTGACAATAAGGCAAAATTAGGTGGGCAGCAGACCATTAGGACAGAAAAATAAAAAGCACTACCAAATCCTGCTGAGCACCATCAGGCAACTAACTACACTGCCAGATGAGGTGCCTGTTTAAGCCTGTGTTGTTAATTAGCTGATTCTACCAGACCTGCCACATATGTCCAGGTGCATCATGCAAAGATGTGTATTTCTGGGTTTGCGCCAAAGGACAATTTTGCACTGTGATCAAATTTCAAGAATCTGAGAAAGAAACCCACATATTTCTTGAAGATTACTCTGAGTTATCAAAGAAATAAGAAGATCAACAAGCTACAATCCATTTTTGTTGAGTATTTTTTTAAGTAATTAGGCACGGTCCTCTCATGTTTCTCAGAGGTTAATACAAACACAGCTTTTGATTCAAATGTGGCCTTTAACCAAGTAGACCTTTTGTCAAATCACACACTTGCAAATAATTACATAACAACAAAAGTGAAGATTACTTATTAAAATTAGCATGACAGGAAGTAATTTGAGAATAAGGAAAAAAATCACAATTGAAGTTTTCTAGAAAAATATTGTTGAATACTAAATACCAGAAAAATGGTGCTTTTGAAGTAGATATAAACAGCACAAGGAGTTGCTACTACTGAAAACTCAATTCACACTAAGTGTTCCTCTTGGCTGTGTAAAACCATGATTTGCACACTTTAAACACTTTTTTTTGGTAATAGGTCAGAAAACCTTTAGAAATTAGACAATTGAATAAAGCATTTACTAAATATATAGTTGTAGACATGATGGCAAACAGAAATTAGTCCAGTTAGTACTTCATATCTCCATTTAGCCATAGAGCAGAGTACAGGACATAATAATCTTTGAAGAATAATTAAGACCTCAAATTATCTCAAGTACATCATTGAATTTGAATTGTCCATCCCTGCTACTAATGGAAAATGAAAATAATGGTTAGAATATGGGAACACCACTAGCATTTAATAAACATTCCAGACAAAACACAAGCAGTTTTTCAACAGAAAAAGAATATCACATTACATCTGAACCTTTGAAATACAAAAGCCAAAACCAGCTATGTAAATCTGGAGTGCTTAAGCTTTTAAACTGCTCATAAAGACGTTCAGTCTTTCTGCACTCCAAAGACAGTTGTATGAACTCCCTGCCATTTGCATCTCTTACACAGCTTGTTGAATTGTTACCATGTACGAGGCCACAGCCTCCAGGAAGTCCTCCCACACGGGCAGTCCCTGCAAAGTCAACAGGAATACTGCATCACACCACAATGGGAGATGGGCAACCAGGGCCAAAGCCAACACCTGCTCACAGGTGTCATCTCGTACAAGATAACTAAGGGCACCTCTTTGCCAGTGCTGACCTTTTCAGGATGTGCACTCTGACTATTTTATGTGTTTATGGTACACTTGGGAAGAGGTTTCCCAGAAATTAAATTCTAAAAAAATTGGAAACCCTTTCAGTTGTATCAATGGCTGAACACTGACGTGTTAAAGCTGTTCTCTGAAACCATTCTTTATTTCTCAGAGCAGCAATCATTTATTGCATAAAGATTTCATTGCATACATAGCCTTAATAAAACTGGAACCATACATCTGTTTACACAATAAGTTTTCCACAACAGACTCAAATATAACCTGTTAGATAACGCTCTCAAGGGCATATACACCAAGAAGGAATCTGAAGCAAAAATGTCCAGAATGATTTTTTTCTGTGTTCAAACAGGAATATCCATATGTCATGTGCAATTCACAGGTACAAGAAAGGGAAAATCTACCCAGGTGGCACTTAGGAACTACACAGTACTACAGAAAGTAAGTTTTGCATTGATGTTTTAACAGAGCTGTATGTGAAATTAAAATATGCTTTTCCAAGAGGTTTGTCAACAAAATCCAATTTCGTTTAAAGGAAATAGTTCTTAATTTACAAGTCTAATGTATATTAAAATGCTCAGGAGTTCAAGATTTATTAGTCCCATCTTGAAAATTCTAGTAGAAACATGAATCTAAGTCTAGTCAATGGGAATAACCTGGCATGTTTATGGATACAGCACTGCATTTATTAAAGTTAATGGTAAAACACCTATTGATTTTGAGAAGGTAAAACCAGATCCCATGGGAATTTCATAGTTGGATATTTTTTAAATCTCATAATTTTTTGATCAGATACACAGCACCGTTTTTTGATAGGCTACACAGACGCTCATGCATCATCCATTTAACAGATTATCTTTATAAATAAGAGAGGTGTTAATAATAAACAGTAATATTTTCTGTTTAGTCTAGGTTTGTGTAATTATATTCTAAATATTTAATTTTTTCATTGACCAACTTGGTTTACTGTTTTTTCTGAAAACAAGTATTTTAAAAATTATTTACAAAAAAATAAAATTAAAGTAATATACTGTTTCTAAAACATTAACCCAGAGCTACTGCAGAGCTTAATCATGTGCAATAGATTACAAAAATTTCAAGTGCTCTTTAAGAAATGTGATGTTAAAAACAAACAAACACTACGTTCCACCCTCCCCGTGCCCTCAGCTATAACCTGTTACTCCATGAGAGTAGGAGATAAATGTCCTGAGTCCCTGTGACAGAAGGAATTTGACAAGCAAAATGCCCAGCTGATTTTAGGAAGAAGACCACGTGCCATACAGCAAAGGAAAGCAAAAATTCCCATGTCTCTGATAAACTGACCAAGTGAAAAATCTTTGTGGCCTCAAACCTGGTGACCAGTTTTGAGAACAAGAAGGTGGCACACTGATCTGGGAGAGACCAGTGCTACCAGGAGCACCTGGACTTATTGCTGTGCCCGCTGTCTATAGCCCTTCTGGAGGAGGTAGTAATGAAATGTATCCAGAAGCTGGGTTTTTCAGAGGAAATGAACAAAAAAAAACTCCACCTGGGTTCTCCTGCATGATTATCAGATGTACTGAAGAACAAGACTTTAATGGTTTAAAAATGGTGCAGAAGAAACTACCAGCCCAGTCTTTTTTTCAAAGTCACTGGAGATTTAAACCTCTTTCATATTTAAGGGTTCATATCACAAGCTTAAATTCCATTCTCCTTATTTTCATATTTTGTACAGCACAGCTTTTCCAGGCTTACCAAACACCACTATAAAACACCACATATTTTTTTGTCTTCTCTCCAGTTTGAGACTTCTCGGGTAGAGTAAAAATTTTACAGCTCCTAGCCTTAACATATTGTGACTCACTGGCAGGCATTTGTGCTTGTATCAATACTATTCTTAAATTTACATGATCTTTGTCATGTGCACAACTTTGTGTGATAGACATGCTGTTCGCTTGGTCACTGTAATGGCTGTTAGCATATAGCAGCCCTGGATCAAGTCAGTGAAGTCTGTGCAAAAATAGTTTGCAATTATACATTTTTGGGGGGTTAAAATAGCGTCTGAGGCCTGATCTTGTCTACGTTTATAATTAAGACCTCTAGCACACAGAACAGTCAGGTTTTTTGTTATTCTGGATGAGGTGTTTCCCTGGCTGAAGCACAGGAAAGTGTACTTTTTGTCTTTCACTTGGCTGATGATTACTTAGCTGATACTAACTGAGGGTGTTTTAAGAGGAAAGCAACTGTGATCTACAATTCTAGCCAGTCCAATGGCTTCAAGTATATTTGCATAAAAATGTGAATATATTTTATTCATTCTACTGAAATATAACTTGATAGATTCGAATTTATAAAAAGAGTACCTAGGTTTTCTTAAAGCAGTAATTTTAAAAAAAACCCTTCCAAAAATCATGTGCAAAATATTGCTCAGTCATAATGTTCTAAATCTGAATTAATGTCAGGAAAGGTGAATTAACAGAGTGAGATGACTTTGTTTTAAATTTCTGCATGCTATGAGCTTCCATATTTGTTAATGCTTTTATCTGCATCTGTCCAGTCAGTTACATCTCCCATTGTGATGTTACGTAGAAATGTGATACCACCATGCAGAAAGAAAAATAAAGACACAAATAGATATTTGATACACAAAATACAAATCATGTACATCTTTTTCTTTTCTTACAGATACAAGCATTGGTCACGGCAGCATACACTGTATACTACTGAGTAAAAGGGGACAGAAACGGGTTTGCAAACTCAAAAGGCAAGTGCTGTATCAGAACTTGCATCCATATAGGAGATGCTTTCTTGTGCTGAAAAGCTTAATTACTGAAATGAAATTCAGAAGACGTCCTTAACCCATGTTAACCCAGCCCTGCTGAGGCCCTGTCCTTGTGTCAGCGGTAAGCCAAAATCATGCCAGGAACTGTGCTGGTGACTTAATGGTGTGCAGGATCCCTCGACAGTTCTCAGGCCTGTGCCCAGGCCCTGGCCAGTGCCCCATGTGGACACTAAGTCTGAGACTTAGTCCCATCCCACTACATCAAAAAAGTCAACGTGGTCTCTCCAGTAAGAGTTAGACTTGGCCTTAGGCAGATAATTTTATTAACATTCAGAAAATGACAACATAAGCAAAAATAACCCCAAAGAAAAACAAAAAAATAGAAACTTGAAAATGAAACATATGCTTGCAGATTCATTGCAAAAGCAAACTGAAGCAGAAGTTGCTAATACGGTTTTAGTACTTTGTGAAGGTGCCAGCTGGAGGGATGATAATTTTTCTACCCCTGCAGGGCATCAAAGCTTTTATAAAATCATTCTTTTCACACATATTAGCACTTAGCTTATTAAAACAGATGATACTTTTTTTTTTGTAAAGATGCCTGGGAGTGTCTGGAAATATAAAATCTGAGAGTTAAGTCTTATTTTGACCACCCAGTCTAACAAACAACAAACACTGACATGACATACCATGGCTGAGAGTCTATGTTTTGGGACCTTCTGTGACTGCCACAACTGTAGTGTCACAGTAAAGGCTGTGAATTGCTGTTATGAAAACATTTGCTGTAACTTGCATAATTAAATGAAACTGCCAGCAAAGCTTTCTAAAATACTTAGGAGATAACACAAATAAATACATTTCAAACTCTATATTACATTCCAGAATTAGTTTTGTAATAAATTCCATTTCACAGTGCTAGAGATGACTTCTTTCCCTGTTCAAATTCCTGTATAATTGTAAGTGACTGAGATAATTGTCATGTAAACTGATCCAAGCTTATTGTTAAATAACTTTTATTTTAAATATATTTTACACATGTAGTGCTTTTAATTTATTCAGAAGGTACAATTTAAGCTGCCTACAGCTTCTCCTTCAGGTAAGTAAGAAAAGGAAATACTAGACATAAATTAGTGGTCAGAACTTCAGTGAACTGAAATGTGATCATTTCTAACAAAAAGATGAGGAATCAGGGCAAAGAAATGAATGGAAGAAGGCTCCAGAAGTTATTATCAAAGCTGAGGGAAATTATTGCATGCACCTTGAGGATGAGGATCACTCTGAACTCTCAGAAGTCAGATTAGAACTTTGAAAATGAGTTTGAAAATTCAATAAATGATTATAAAAGTCAATTTTAAGAATTAGAAGTCCTAAACTGGAAAACCATAAAAGAAAATTCTAAAAGTTATTCCACAGAAGTACCAGTCTCACCCACAGATGTACCTGGCATCTGTATACTCTTTCTGCACACAAAGAGGCAGTGATATGCAAAAGCTCTTAATTTAGGGAAATTAGGTCTGCAATGGAATTCACATACCACACCAATCCAATTGTCTCCATCAACAAATTCTAAATCAAAAGATGGAATATAATTGGACTACTCACGGTGGAAAAATTACTATTTCAAATAATAATCTTCTAACAATTTTATTTCTGCCTTCTAGCACTTAAGTTTCATGCAGAATTTAAAGAAAGGCCATCCTTGACAACTGAAGCTCGTAAATAATGAGCAAAATTAAAAATTATCAACAGAGAAGAATTTCTAAACAGCTTGTAGAACACCATCGAAGTCCAGCTTGTCCCTTCTGATGTAGTAGTGATACCAGAAAACTTTGCAAGCGCAGTTACTTACATCAAATAACTTCTCTATGTACATCTCCTCATTGACTTTTTCTCGAAGGATATCCTGGTTTTGCCGAACAAACATAATGTAGGTGTCTGCTAGATCCATTCCTGGTTTCTGTGAAGACAAAAAGTGAGGGGAGAAAGTAATGGGAAGGGAAAGACAGATCCCTCAACAACTGAGACTCAGAAGAAGTTAAACATAATGAAAGCAAATGTTACAATGTTCACAGATGTATAAACTGTATTAACAAAATCTGCTGTGAACTCTGGTTACTTAACGTGTTCAGGAGGTTTCACTATCAATGGAGTTCTATGTATATTATAGTTCTAGGTATATTGAGTCATAAATCTACAGTCCCATATCCAATTGAATGAAGTCTTGGCTCTGGCAACATCAGTGGCAAACTTGGACATCTTCGCCTTTTTTTGTTAGTGAGGCTTTCGTAGATAGCCACTCCAGCCTGAGTGTGGAGATCCAAATCCTGCTATCACATTCAGAAAATGCTTAAAAAAAGCATTCAGTTCCTTTTTCATTGCCTAAGATTTCTTGTAATTTACTTGCAATGTACAGCTGAATTTTGTGTTTGAGGTTCGCTTCAACTAACTGCAATTCAAACTAAGTTCAAACAGATCCCTGAGAGCAATGGCATAAAAAAGCTGTTTTGAGTGTAGTCCTGTCCCCTTATATTTTGTAAACTGTTGCACTGGAGCAGTCAGCCCAGAGGATGGCTAGGGGAGGAGCAAGGACCAAAATTTTTCCCTTCTTGTGCCGATGTATGTTCTGTATGAATAGCAGAGTAGGCATAATTGTTATACGACACCCCCAAACATGAGCCAGGATATGTTGTGTGTATGTGATACTACATCTGGACAGGCACAGTGGTGGCTGAAACTGCTGTCTCCTGTCTAGCTGCGACTTCTGGATCTTTGCAGTCATGAAAAGTTGTTCCACACTAACACTCCTAACAGCCTGCAACATGCCCTTTACTGACAGTGTATGCAGAGCTGGTCAGGAGTTCACTTTTTTCTAATAGCAACCAAGAATGCACATAGGCACTTTAGAAAGTCTTCTGCAAATGCCCTCTGTGTGAGCGAGCTTGTAGAAGTATTACTCCCAAATAATAGCTGATAATGTTCCCGGCACGCAAAAGAATGCTAAGTTTTATAATACTTTATAGCAAGCCTTAACACGGGCCTTAACATTTATAGAGGATTCAGATTTTGCTAACACTCCATACAGAATAATTAATAGTTCTAGGGAAGGAGGACAAAAGCAGTTATACCCATGCTCTGAATTCCCAAGCATAAGACATGTCTATTTCTCAGAAACTGTTGTCTGAAAACAGCATATGAACAACACTGTAAAATATTTAGCCTGTTTTAAAAGCCTGTATACATGAACATGCTCATATAGTTAAAATATTAACGTATAATTTTATATTAAGGCTTCCTTTCTAGTCGGCAAGTGAATATTCAATTTTAAATTTTCCTTATTTCTTATTATCCTGTATGTAATATTTTGTAATGTATATGAACAGGTCTGAGCATAAGAAGGAAGGAGAGGTGCAATACGTCCATACTAAAACTCGTCCAGAAACTGCTGTCATCCTATTACAGTAATAGGATGACAACATTCTCTCCTCAAAGCTGCAGTGAGTGAAACCTCCTGGATTATGAGGTTCCACTCTTTTTATGCTGAATCTACCACAGACATTTAGAGGAATATGCTCCAAAATAAAAAGATTTTCATTTATCCATGTGCATATATGGCAGTTTCATTTTTTAAAAGTAACCATTGAGTGTGGAATGAAGGCCAGCTTTAACACTTGAAGCTTCTCCAACACTCACAGTGAAAAACTGAAATATCTCCTGCACATTTGGATTGGTCATTCCAGAGGCAATGAAAGCTCATTGCAAAAACTTATCCCATCTATATATGCTTAGATGAAACTTTTAAGAGGAAAGCAGGACCAATCATATCTACATCTCAATATATATTACACACCTCAATCCTAAGCATAGAATAAAAACGTAAGATTTCAACAGACAAAACATTTTTCTGTTGGAAAACCTGATTGACAGAAATCAATAGATTTCCTTCATAAAAAAGTACCTTCACTAAAATGTGATAGAAATACTTTTATATTAAGACAAATCACAAAGTGAAGTAGATTTAAAACAGAAAACTCCATATTTTACCTTAGTATACTCATTTGTAATGGCACAAGAGAATACGACCAGCAGTGAAACCACATGTACTTTCTAAAACCTGATACACAATTTACAGGAATTGTACTAGAGTTAACCTGGAGGAATAATGGAAAAATATCTTGAAATCTTCAGAGATGGGTGAAGGAGATAATCTAGCAAATGAAAGGCTGATTATAGCTCTCGAAGATATTGAAATATATTAATGAATCTTCCACTGAATTCTAAAACCTACTGGTTCTCCAATTAATAGAATTTTTTCTTTTACTAAGTTCAATAAAAAATGTTCATCTTGCAGATAGCCAAAGCAAGAAAAGTCACATTTCCCACCAGCATTAACTCTCCCTTATCTTTGAGATGTTTACCTAGTCTTGAAGCTGTGACATATGGGAATTTCACACCTAGTGAATATATTTTCATGTAGCTTGTGGCACACGAGTGTAATCATTAAAAGAATATACACAAGTAAGAGTAACTGCAACAGCTGGTGACATTTACCAATTAGAATTACAGTTCTTTAAAACACTTCATCCTTCTTAATGTGTGCAGGATAATTATCTTTGAAACTGCTGTGGAAAAAAAATTAATTTTCCTTTTAAACAGTGTCTGACTACAGTAGAAATAAGTCTGGGTAAGGCAGATTATCAATACCCCGAAGTATAACTCTGTTTTAAACCTCACCAAAATCACTGAAGGTTAACCATCTTTGCTCGTGGTGGGCAAAGTACACATTAACCATTGAATGAACCAACAGTATATCAAAAACTGCATTATCTCTTCATATTGCATGCATTGAATTTGTTTTCTCCAAACATGTGTAAGAAGAAAAAAAAAGCTATTATAAGCATCAAAATAGCTTTAATGCTGTATATTGAATGTTTTAACTCTTTTTTTCATAGGGTTTATATATTATTTGGAAATCTCTGATTACATGATCCTCTATTCATCTGTTTTAAATTATTAGGCATCAGAAAAAACCCAATTTAACACAAAATTAAACAAACAAACAACAACTAAGAAATTTCATGTACCTTAAAAGACAAACAAATAGAAATTGAGATATATTTTAAATAACTGTCACAGGGGGCATTTAATTGGAAAGACTAAAGCATTCCAGTCTCCACATCTATACTCAATATAAAAAGAGTCTTCTCTGAATCTCTGGCAGAATACCTGCTGAAGTTAATAAGAATTATTTGAACATCTTTGGGAGAAAAATTTAACCTGGTATATTATCCAGATAAGTATAAAAAAAGATTGTCTGAAAGTTTCCCCAAGAAAAAAGGTGCGGTTCTTTAATGATAGATAGAAAGTTATTATAAGTTTGTTTTATTCAGAACAGCAGACAAGATGTTTTGCCTATCTGAAAATGAAAGAGAAGCAGACAAAGAGATGAATAGAGGAACTGGAAACACAAAGACATCAAATAAAATACCAGGAAATTAGGAGTTGTAAATAGGGTTACTTTGTCGCTGGTTACACAAGTAACTGAATACACTGGTGAGTGAATGAGTTTAAACAAGGGTGTAGGCTTCAGCACATTCTTTTTTAGGGTTAATCACTAGTTAACCTGGCAAGATGAACATGCTGTTTGGGGAAAAAAAAAAAATTAAATATCCTTGTTAATTATATACTGCAAGTGCTCTTACTTCCTGCTGCTGCACCTAATCCCACAGGTGCAGGTTGTCTCTTACTATTCACTGGTAGGTGGGTCCTGACTGCCAGGCACATTTTCATAGCAATAAATTCAGATAAAGAAGAAATAGCTTAATTTTCCCCTTTGAACAGGAAAACGGTATCATAGTGTCTATCTAACAAGGAGGAAAATGTTAAAATACATTATTTCACTTTCCACGATGTTGTAGAAGCTGTTTTATGATTGACATGCATGCCTCCCACTTGCAAGATTTGCCTGAAGCACCTAGTGAAAAGTAATGCTGCATTTCCTTAGTTTCCAGGCATTCAAATGTTTTGCTGCTGAAAGATTGCAATGGGTTTAATGCTGCCACTAATATTAGGCATTTTCCTACAGGAGAGCTACACCTAAGTTTCTGAACAGCATTTTGCAACGTGACGGTTTGGCATAATTCTCAGTGAAAATCATGTACATTTGTAGTGCTTGAGTTAAGCTTATCTTCACTTTGGCATTTGTCACAGAACATTTCTTAGCATCAGAGAGTGTTAAATGAACTTGTGTTACCAAAAACCAGGAAACTAGTTTTATTAAGTTGCTATCCTGCCAAAGCATTAATGTTTCAAAGAGGAGAACAGATGCTAGAGACTAACTATATAAGAACAAACTTGATCCAGTTTTGTGTTTGCTCTTCTCTCCAGCTCTTTCTCCTCCCCTGCATCCTGGAGGGAGTAATTTTAACTACCGCATGGATGAAACAATGAAATGAAAAGGAGTGATGAGCTGGAGGGGGCTATTGTGAGGAACACAGGAGCTCCTTATTCAGTGTCCACCACTAAATGAAAGAGCATGTTGGAAAATTTCACTGCCTGAAAGTCCTTCTCTAAATACTGCAAGGCTCATCACTTGGGCTTTGGAATAACAGAATTAAAACATCATTAAAATATTTTTGGAATAAAAACTACTTGTATCCATGGCTAGATCATCATCCCCTTAATTTCTTACAAAACAAAATACATAAGCCAGGCAGGAAGGTGCACCATTTGCAAAATCAGTCTATTATAAAGGTAACATTTTAATTTCACATGGTTATGAAAGAAATTGTTTTGTTTAAATGAAAAAACGCAATGCATTTTCCTCTCTCAAAAACATCTTGAAAAGAAAAAGCAACCTCGGCAAAGAGGAAATGTGTGTATTTTAAGAAGTGTCATGGAAAATTTAAACTGTCATTCTGCAAGCATTTACACAAACACCTTTTCATATACATACAGTTTCATCACATTCATGGGGCAACACAGACATGCAAATGTCTGCACCAGGATTTTGATTCTTAGTGCAAAAGGTCTTCAAAAAACACTACAACCCCTATGACACAATTGGGTATTAAAATATGCTTCCCCCACCCCCAGTTATATTTTACTATGTTATTTTAGCTTTCCTACTCATTAGTACTCATCCTTCTGACTGCCATTTAAGAGGCATCTCAAAAATACTGCTGAATTAAAACAGATGCTGCAAGGATTTCTCTCCAATTCTACAATAGCTTGTTTTCACAGATCAGAAAGCAGAAGCGCCAGTTCCCAGGTCTGGGTATACAGAGGAGGAGGAAGCCAGGAGAAGCCCTAAGCACAAGGATAAAGACTCATCTGTGGTCTTTATTTTTAAATAGAGTTCTCCAAGAAAATCCAGCTTAAAAATGACTAGCACAGTATGGCCACACCTGAATAAACACTTATTTTCCTCGAAAAGATTTTTACGTCTTAAAACCAGCTAAATGAGGCCATGTAGTACAAGTGTGATATTTTAAAATGAAGGTATCTGGAAGGTCCCCATGTGTATCTGCCTGGTAGGAGGCAGAGTTCCTTCTTTGGCCTCTACAAGACCCCATAAGTCAAATGCTGGCACATGTGTGAGGCCCCTTTTCATACCTTTGATCCCCACATAAAGGCAAGAGTGGAGCAAGAGGGCTGGCATTGTGCGAGCTGTGCACTGCTGTCAGCCCTGGCTCCTTCAAATGGCCTCTCTGCACTTGGTATGACAGGTGGCCCATATGAAGAGAGGGAGGATTAGGTTCCTTCTGTGCCCTCTAAGTAACTGGCATAGATCACTGGCTCCTACAAAGGGATTTAAACATACCTCTCTGAACAAAAAGCAGTATATACATAAGCATGTAACTGGATGCTCAATTTGTATGAGTAATTGCTCTGGTTGTATTTGTCAATGCAGCAAATGTGTGTAGAAATGACCAGCTAAAGACACAATTATTGGTTTGCAAAACTGACTTACATGATGAGAAATTGAACACAATCAAGTTATCTACGTGATTAAGGAATAATAATCATTTGAGACTAACAACATACTTTTTTAACCTCAATTTTACTGCATTCTTTCCCTGTTCTCATTAAGTAACTCGCTTTGTGAACAGAATATTAAAAAAAAGGAAAAATATTAGGTTGTACTTCTACATCTCCTATGGATTACTTGGGCTTTAAGTGAAACTAATAAAGGGTTATAGTGGATTTGGATGAGTTGTGTATTCAAATCAGCTTCTGCATTCTCAGTTATCAAAACAGCATTAAGAAGAGAATCAATGTCATCCTCCATGCACTACTTGTAACATTTGTGTTATTTTCCTCCAAACATTTCGTTTCTTTCACATGCACAGCAGCCACATTTTTTCCACTGCAGAGCCTTGCGTACTGTGACAATTACGAATAAGAAGAGCGTAACAGCAACTAGATTTTTCCAGTATTATTTTTAGGAAATCACAAGACATCATTGTTATTCTTCTTAGTCTGGGTAGTTTAGCATAGCTGGGGAAAGCAATGAGAGCTCCTTGGGACTGCATACGTCCCACTTTTTAAAGGGCATTCTGAAAAATTGAGGGTTATGTTGCATGTTTTTCTAAACAGTTAAAAAAATCCACAAAACCACCTTTTTTTTTTCTTCTTTTGGATGTAATTAATCATAACTCTCTGGCAAGATTAATGAATGGAAGGGTAGACAGCAAAGGTAGGTGGCATTTTTACTAATCTATCTGCTAAATGAACCACAAGTCTGTGTCTATCTTTCCTGCCCTGGTCCTGAGAAATTGAGGGATGCAGTCTAGGCAGTGTGCACCTTCATGTCCAGCTATGTATTGTCTAAACCCTCTCTTAATATTAATAGAATTAACCTTTTCCTCAAAATGACCGAGAATCATCCAGGAACTTCTTCCTTCTTTTTGAATAATTTACTATTTTTATTTACCTTGTATTTAACTTTTTTATCTCCTTCACCTCTTATCTTCTCTCTGAAATATTTTCCTCAGTACTGTCGCTGTTGTGCCCGGGACGGTGAGAAACGACATGACCAAAATCCGGAGAAAATGGCTTCTTTAATTAATTATAAATCGGTTTTTATAAGTTGAGTCGCCAGCATGGCGGAAGGTTATTGGACCTCTGACCAACCACCCATCAGGGGGATTGGTCAGTCCACACAACACCCATTCCAAAATATTTCTCTCAGGATATCATAACAATCCTTTGGAAAAACAGCAGGTGTAGAAATAGAGGAATAGTTTACAAAAACCCTTAACAGTATTTTGCATAGTTTCTGTGAGAAACATAAAGTTCTCACAGAATGCAGCAGAAAGCTGAAAATTTCCTCTGCTAAAGCTTTTCAGTGTCCACACAGTACTACCTTCATTTTCTTCTAACATCTTTTTTGTCTAGTTGTTTTTATTTCAGCTGGTTATTCACAAACCAGCATATTTTTCACTGTTTCCCAAATCCTGGTAATCAAAGATCAAAAACTCTGTCAAATCCACACACCCAAAAAACCCCCCACAAAATCCCCTGCCCCTCCCTCCCCTAGATGCACCAAGTGATCTCATTCAGATGGAGGTGGTGCCAGGGGCAGAAAGCCATTGTCTAACACACTGCAAGTCTGCACATTTTTGCAACTACATCAAAAGAAAGGGCCGACTGTGGTCACTTTTAAGTAACTTTCACATATGCAGCTATATGGTAAGGAAGGACAAGAAGAGATTTTATAACATATTAGGTCAAAATAAAACCAAGAGGCATTTAATTAGCTTCAGTGCAGGCTTGCTACGTTACCATCACACTACCAAGAGCTCAATGCACATTCCTCCCTGTGTGTTGCCCCTCACTCCAAGTCTCACTTCAGCTGTGAGCCCCAGTGATGACCTTGTAATGTGACAACTTTCAGTCTCCTCTTACAGCTGGAATTTTTTACTTTGACCTGACTGTGATGTCAGGCCCTACTGAGACTGGACAGCTGCTATCAGTTGTGACAGTAAGGGCTCTTGGCCTCAATTGCATCTTCACAACAAGAGAAAGGATGTCAAGAAGCAAAATCAAACCCTGGCCAATTAAAATCTTTCAATCCAGGTAAAAAGTCCTCCAGAATTTGGAAAACCTTTGTCTGGTCGGATCCATGGCCTCTCTCAAGCATGGTTTACATTTGTAGTTTACAGTTGTGCCTCTACAGTCCAGTTTAAATGCTGGGCTGTGGGAAAGGTATGCAAGAAAGCTGGAAAGTGAAGATGTTATAATAATGCAAGGATCCTGATAGCCTGTCTATAATTTGTTCCTTTCTTCAAGCCAAGCACCACCATTCAGTGAATGTGAGAAGGGCAGTGGTGCTCCAGCCACCATATCCCCGCTCTGCCTCACTCTTTCTCTGGAACAGTGAGTGCATCCCCGTGTGACCTGATTTGCAATGTTCCCCAGAGCTTGTGGCAAAGGTTTCAGTCTCATTTTTATTGTGAACTTCAACATCAATGTATCCAGGCCAATGGTAAAACACTTTGATGTCTCTTCCTCATAGATATCCCATGTAATTTGGAGAGTTTTCCATATTACCTGAAAGAAGTTGATGAATTTCTAGTTTGTCCACTAATTTTTTCTTTAGGCATTTGGGTCTTAAGTGCCTCACCAAGGACCTTTTGCGGCAGCTACACAGCACAATATATTAACAAGAGGTAAATTAAATTAACTGGATTTGATATGAGGTCATTCCTTCGAATGAAAGACTGAGCCTACTTTTTTCTTTTTTATAAAACAAAAGAGCACTTATAAAGGTAAAAAAAATCCAGGCAACAAAATCAGAAAAAAGTCTGAAAACATCATCTGAAAACAATAGAAATATTACAATTTGTCTTATGAATAAAACAAATACAGAGACAGCAAAAAAACAAATTCTGGAAACAGAGATTTTTCCTTTTATTTAACATGCATGGATTGAAAAAAAATTCATTTAAGCTTGCATTTTTCAGGATAGAACTGCTGAAGGTTTTGCTGGCCACCACACAGTTTAGCATATGTGGCATTCATCTATATTTAATTTAATATTTTTCATTTATGTAATAATTGTCATTTACATAATAATTGTAGACTTTTTTTGCTATGCTTGGAAAATAAGATTTTTTTAGAACTGCATTAAAAAGTGATGAGAATGCAGACTTGTGAGAAAACAAGGGATATTGACAGTGAAAATAACAATATTACATAACTTTTTCTTTGCTTATTTAAAGAAAATATATTCTACTATCATACTCTAATAAAAATATTTTAACAGCTGAATTTTGCCTTTATGTATAAAAGAACTCCAACAGTTACCCCTTTATTTTTTACTTATAGCAAACAAACATTGCACAACCAATGGTAAATCAAACGGAGATTGAGCAAGCAAGGGTTTAAATAAGCAAAGTTGAGTCCTGAAATAAGAAATCAAGACATAATGGATATTCAAGCATGATGCTTTTACATGTTGCCTATACTGCACACTTGAACGATTTACCCAAATTATGGAAAGACCCCCACAAAAGAGTATCTAAGTTACAATCCTCACTCTTCCACAACTGAAAAAGTGCATTGAGAATAAGCTTTCCACGGTTTGCTTTGAGAGTTACTTATTGCACAAGGGAAATGAAACGTCCTCTCAGGGTTGTAGTGGCTGTTTAAATACTCTATGTAAAGCTATAATGAATCTCTGTAGGAAAGCAAAATGTCAACAATAAAAAACATGAGCTAAAGCCCCTGTAATTTCTGAATTATTATGAACACTAGAATAAATAAATCTAAAAGGGTTATACTTACCGGAACATCAACATATTTGGCAGCTGCTTTTACCTTTAGAAAATTAAGCATAAAACACACAGTAAGTACTTATTACTACAAATTGCACACAATTTCAGAATTACGCACAGAAAGAACAGAACCTTCAAGAGTCCAAACACTTACAGTGAATGAAACTAATGACGAGAAGAAAGTACCTTCATCATATCTTGACAATTTAGACAGCACCCCTTCTAACACTGAAACAACCTGGAGGAAAAGCACAGAGAAAATCTAAATGCACAGTGTGAAAATTAAATATTTGGAATGAGAATGAGAATTTTTCTTTCTCATATTTGTATTGATCAGCAGGGCAATATGAACTGTAAATCTTATCACTTTCTTCATCTCACAAAGTGCTGAAATCAAGGACGAGCTTCTTTTTGCAGCTTCACTTATTGATTAAGCAGACGGAGACTGCTGAACCACTGCAGAAACAGAAACCCAACCCAACGTTTCTCCTGAGGTGGGCCTGCTTCCAACACAACATTGTTGCCTCTAGAAAGCGGTCGAATATAGCAGTGTGTGTACCCAGCAGGTATTTTGGGTAGAAATCACATGTTATTTTCTAGGACCACAGCTTCAAAGACGATGGAGCACAGTTGCTAAAGGTGGTGATCTTGATATCACGTTTCTCTTATCTTTGCTATTAAATAGAAAACCAGCTCTGCTTTCACCTGAAAGTGTAATAGCACTGATTTTCTGTCAGCAGCATGAGCTGTTGAGCTGCTACTCCATGGCCAAGAAAGAGGTAAGAAAATGTATGCCCGAAGTCTCTGCTACGGTGTGGTTCCTCTCCCCTGTACTTTCACTTGCTATTCTCTGAGTAGCGTGACTCCTCAGTAAGAGGAATGAACAGGTGCTTTTGCCAAAATTTCTTTCCGACCAAAAAAAAAATCTTATTAATTGCATTAATTACAGCTTTAATGTTTAAACTCCCCCAAATTTGCCTTAAAGCAAACAAATTCCCTTCTCACATTCCTCTGTGATGTTATGTTGCTCAAGTAATTCATAGTAGATAACATAAAATACCTGTCAGCCATTGTATTCATGCACATTTATTTTACACATGCAAATTGCTTTCCAGTTTATATAAAGGTTGTTTTAAAAGTCATCCCTTGCTCCCAACACAGTCATTCCCACAACCAAGAGTATCATTTTATGAGTGTGAGGACAGAACAAAATTCCATCTGGCATGCTGTTAATGGGCCCTGTAACAGTGTCGCAACAGTGTCACCTCCAGAGGAACTGAGATCATCACTTTACAATAAGCCCTGCTCTTAACAGTTCAAGGAGCAGGAGCAAGTGCAAACCTACATTTGTCATTTATCAATCTAACCTGTCATATTTACAGTGATTAATTAAGACACCGGCACATAGGTGCCAATCAAAGAATAAATCCACATCACAAGAGAGAGTGGCAGTTGTTTCTGCACCCCCTTCATTAGACCAAATACCAGCTTTCTGCTTTGCAGTTGCATGCCTGTGAGAAGCTGCTGTTCATACTTTAATTCATTTTATCTGATTGACAAGGATTCTTTCTGCAGAAAAGTGTTCAACTTTATTGTGCACAGGTCTGCTATGGAAAAGTCTGATCTCATAAACAACATAGTGTCCACAGTGCCAACATACGAATCCAATACAAGCAGGACACAAAATAACAGAGAGCAAAACATTTCAGTGTCAAGGATGTCTGTTTAAACAAAAAGCTTAGTTATGTAGCTGGAAACTTGTTTTCCGAGATGTCAGTGTACAGACTTGTGAAACTCTCAGAGCATTTCTGTGCATACCTCACATTCTATGAATTGGTCACCCTGACACACACTGTGCTTTGTTTCACCGTTTTGTGCTATTCCTGCGATTTGTTAAAAATGCTTTAGACTGGTACGTCTTGTGTAAAAAATGCCCAGTATAGTTCTTAACAAGTAAAACCTCACTGAAAAAAAGTATTTTTTTGAGTTTTATAACTGACTTGCGGCTAAAAGCAATGATTGAAACACTTATTCCACTGGGACACAAAGGAGACAATACCAAGGTAAAGGCTAAAAAATAATGAAAATATATTAGATGCAAAAGATGAATGCATATGGCTATCATGCACACTGATGTGCATTTTCTTTGGCTAAAACCAAGAGTTAAACATCAGCCTTCCTCTGTACCTCAGAAACTTTCTGCCTCGAAACAGAAGCAATCAGGATGTCACTGGTATTTCACATCTCAAGTGAGTAGACACTGGTTAAGCTTCCGGTGACCAGCCAGTGACATGGAATATTTGCTTCTTGTTTTGAGACTTCAACCTCTGGTGTTACCGTGATAACTAATAATGCAAATCCCTCTGTATTGACAGCAATTGTCTCTAGAATTTCTTGTACATAAGTCCAGAAGGAATATGACTATTTTCTTCCTTTTTTATAACCTCAGATATCAAGAAAAAAAATCAAAAAGTTTAACCTTTAATAGCATGATTTGTTCTGATTAAATTCCCCTTTCTTCCTCTTCCTTGTCAATAACACTAAAACCATAAACTGGAAGATCAGTTGGGAGCTATGGTAGACAACATGTAAAACTTGAAATTGTTGAGTTGAATTGCTTGTAGCTACGTTTAAGTCAAAACTTCACTTTAGACCAAAAATGTGTGGTTTCTACACAGTTATCAATAGGTGGACACATTTTGTTTAAACTTCTACAATGATCCTACAAAGCCTTCCTCTTCAACTGATGGGTGTCAATCCAAAGGCAGATTCCTATCCCCCATCCCCCCCAGCAAGCTGTGACAAGCAAAAACGAAGGCATGATGAAAATATGACCAGAGTCTTACTTTTTGTCACTAACTCACATATTGTAAATATATGGCTTATTTATGCTACTTCGAAAATCAGATATTTCTGGGTAGTTTGCAATGCATAGATAACAAAACTTCTTATAAAATCTTTCTTTTCTGTCATTATTTGCTTTGTTCTTCAAACTATTGGGGATGGAAACCTTAAGACTTTTATCGGAGTAGAGGTGCTACAGAAAGACAAGACATTGTTTAAGTTTTCTTCACTTAATTCTCCAAGTCCTTATATCATATCAAAACACTTTCTTTTTAAATATAAAAGCCTACGAAATCAATTTTAAGAAACAACAACTTATAAAATATTTTTAATTAAACAGTTTGTGGACCAAAATCTCATTAAAAAATTAAAATGAAACTCTGGATATTGTCCACCCCTAAATGCAAAATTTAAATACTAAGTGATAGGAAGAAAGTTCTCATGTAAGAAATTAAAGAAAATCCCACGTGGTATTATGTAAGCCAATACTGACAAAATTTTGTCCTACCAGTTCTACTAGCTGCTAGCAATTCATTTCTACAACAGAAATACAGAAGGCAAACTTATCTCAGTAGTAGGTTGCATAGAAATTGTTCACTCAATTGTTATAAAATTTAATTTTGTAAATTCAGTACTATTTGCACAAGGAGTATTTACAAATCACAAATTGATGTCCCCCACAATTTTCCTGTGTATAGAAAAATTGTGTGATATTTGAAGACATCTCCAAAATTCAACCATTTTTTGCTGTATTATAAATTAAAATGTAAATAGTTTTACCTTTGAAACAAGAAGTGAAATAATTTCTTTAACTGTTTCTTCAATCAAGTCATCTATTTTTGAATGGTATTGTTGCTGTATTTCAAAAGATAAAAAAGCATTAGCATGTATATGAACACACACTTTTGTCATAAGTCATAAACGGTGCAAAGCTGATAACCCTGCCAGATCAGATTTACTTAAAATTATCATTTTGAACATCAGAAGAACAAACCCTTGAAAATGATCCACCCAATCAACAGTTTCTTACATTCTGTGTTGAAAATTTTCCCATGTACACTGTTGAGTTAAGCAGCTAATGGGGTTATTATTTAGATGAATTGAGTTCTTATACTTATTCAGGCGAAGGAATGTGAAGGATACTTTTTGTCTTCTCCTATATAATTAAGGTGGCCATGTATTTTTTTCTAAAGGGTTGGTTTAGCTGGAGAAGCAAAAAGACTAGAATAAGATTTAATTAATACAGCATTTCATGTCTGACAACTCTCATTCATAAGTTATTTTAAATGTCCTCTAAAAATAAAATGAGCTCCAATTGTTCATCCTGAAAGAGCCTTTCTGTTAGCACAGTGAGCTTCAGTTTATACAAATCTTACAATATGCTCAAGCAACGGCAAAATTAAAATTTCATCAACAAAGCAGAATAGATGGTAACAAATTAATAGGCCATAGAAGGCATAATAAAACAGACTTCATTCTCCAAAGACCTTTTTCTTTTGATTTTCCATAAAAAAGGTGCCTTTAAGTAAATGCTTTTAAAATAAATCCAAAAGACTTTTTAGATAATCCTACTGAGTTCCCTTCTGAAATTAACAGGAACTAGGGATCCCATTCTGTCAAGGAGGCACATCAATTTAAACAGTAATTCTTCCTTTAGAAACATTTATCTGACAGCAAAGACTGTCCCCAATAGCCACTTCACAGAAAATGTGACTTGTAAAGACTAACCCTATCTTCCTAGTTCAAGGCTACTTGGAACAGCTAATAGCATAATTCTTGGAGTAAAAGTATTGAGGTCAGTGTAAACATTAGCCTAACTTAGCAGCTGCCAGCTGAATAGTTTTCAGAGTTCTAAGTTTTTAAAGGCTATTTTTCATCCATTTCAGAATTGCAATACAAACCAAAACATTAAATCTGATCTGCTGAATATATTTAGGAATGATTTTCTAAAGAGCACAGATATTGAACCTGGGTTTAAATTAAGAGAGAATAAAACTGTAAGATGTGTTTGCCCACATATACGTGTTTGCTACAGGTGCCAACACCAAATGTTGATTTTTGCTTTTAATTTCTTTTAAAGTGTAAAAAAACTTGGAAAAGGTAAATACATAACTCAAACAGCTGCAATCACACTGGAACAGTAAAAGAGCATATTAGAAATACATCAAAGAACTTTCTATATTTTCATATATATTATATTCCAACCATATTAATGTCTTGACCAATATAATATTGTCTTGATCTGCTAAGGAGTCTAATCACTCCAAACAGTGTGTGATGTCTGTTGCTTACAAGTCTTAGAAGGCAATGGTTTCTTACTCTCTGGAAACCACAAACAATTCTTCTTCCACTGATGAATGTCAAAACTATAAATACTTCTATGATCTATGAAAAACAGTTGTCCGTCCCAGAAAGTGCCTGCAACTTTATCTCCACAGTACATTAAAATAATGGATCTATGTATGTCAGATAAACTCCTACATTTTTTGGTTTTTTTCTTGTATATTTTTTCTCTTTTTTTCTCACCACAAAGCAAATATAATTTTGTAGAATTGGAGTATAAACAGTAACTTCACTTCTGAATAAGGAAAAAAAGAACTGAACCAAGGTTTTCAAAAACCGCAAGGTTCCAAAATCATGACATTTCTTTAGAAATAATTTTTAAATTACAATAACCTGATTTTTTTTCATGATTTATTTTGAAAACCATGAGATCATAAATATTCTAACCCACTCTTCTCCAATGCTAACTTCCACTAAAACAGTAACTCTCAGCAAAACAAAACTTCAGATCCTTGTGGAAGATTATTTGACTCTGGGCTTTAAGAAGATGGCTGAAATTTGGCTCCTAGTGGACTGGCTGACAGTGCAGGGGCATAATCCAGAGCAGGCAAGAGGAATGACACATCCTGGAGAAAGGGGTTATGCCATCTGTCTGCAGGTCATTAGAGGTACTGGTATTGCCTGTCCCAAAGCAGCATGTGCACGTGTGAGTTTCCAGGTTACTGCTTGTACACACACGAAAGGCGAAATGGCAGCACCAGCTCAGACAAAGAGTTGCTAGTTGTGGTTTACTTCTGATGAGCCTCACTGAGAGGTGAAAGCATTCAAGACTTTGGGACCTGGTAAGACAGGATACTGGGCCTGAAAAGCAGAAAAGTGAAGACTTCATCTGGAATCACCTTGGAGGATGAACAAGGAAAGAACTGAGAAGCTGATGATCAGCCTGTTGCATGGTCAGACTGTAAAGGAATTCTGAGAGCCTGGCTAACAAATTAACACGAAAAGCAACAGTACCATTTAAAATAAAAAGTGGCTGTTGATATTCAATGAAAAAAGAGTAAATTAAAAAATAATGAAAAGACACTTACCCATTGACTAGCCAACTGGTTCATGTCATGGAAAATCAAAAAGAAAAATAAAGATGACAGGGTATAACATGAAAATGATGAATGTCTCATTGAATAAGAAAAAAAAAGACAATTACATCGAATATGCTAACTTGAAAAGCTCAGTCAATGAAATGAAGAAAACAGTACAGAAATGCAAAAATCAACTGAAAAAAATATGCCCAAATAATATAATTGTGAAGGCGCCTAAAGCAGACATACATTTTTTGTTGCCGAATTCCGAAAAATGCTTTTACTGTCTCTCCAAAACCAAATCAAACAAATTACAAACTGAATTACATGCTAATGCATTAGCACAGAAAGAACAGTTTTAATTTTTTGCTGGTGGTCTCACCAATCTACATAGCATACCCTTTTCATTTCATAGATTATTCCCACTGAGAGTGACAACACGGGAGCGACAGAAGTCAGTGAAGTTTACATATCCTTCAAAAGCACATCAGTACTCCACTGTGGAGCATTTACAGTCCTGGCAGGTGACTATTGCCAAAATGGTCCCTGTCCTTGAAGACCAAATAAAAAAAGCCCATTAAATTACCTGATTATTTCTTTCCTCTATTTTCAGCATATTCCTAGGCATGAATGCTGGGTCTATGACACATGTAAAACCAAACTGTACTCATTTAAAACCTGTCTACAGAGGACAATATTTTGGCTCTATTTCACTGTTACAAAAGAGTCCTGAAGTGGGTTCTTTTTCTGTTTCAACCTGAGAGAAATTCCTGGAGGGGCTGTGAGTCAAGAAATCCTCTGAATTTTCAACAGACTCACAGGTCAAAGCAAGCAAATTACAGAAGCACTCTGTGTGTTCTGTGGTGGAAGATGAGGGGTTGTGTCTTGCATGATGCTTCTACGGATAAGCTGATGCACACTTCTGTACAAACAGAGCTAAGTGACACATCTCAGTTAGTTTGAAATGAATCTAAGGACAGTCTGCAGCGTGAGATGTTTCAAATCAACCAAACACAGGAATTAAACATACAAAATTACACTTACCTCTTGCCCCCCATCCAGTATGCAGAGTTTAGCTGTCTGCTTTTTGGCATCAACTAAGACGTTAAACATTGTACACAGAGAAGAAGGGATACGCAAGTCTGTGGATTTGTTTGTCTTTTGCAGCTTCACTTCAAATGCAATTCTTGTTCTGTTTATTAAGACACAATTTGTAATATGAGTACCTCTGATAATTCTGAACAACCACTGTAAACATGTATGAATCTTATTGAACGTTTGCTCATCAATGTACATATACATGAGAACATTTTGGAATTAAAATTCTGTAAATTCAGAATATCAACCTTTCAGTAAACAATTGCATTGATAGTAATCTCAAGGTTCTGCACTTCTCCAGTGAATTCAGTTGAACAATAAAAGTATTATCTTGTTTTCTAGATAACAATATGTTTCCTTGTGTGATGACTAAGAACAATTTAAAGCAATGAAAATACCCCTCATTTTCCAGCTTTTCTATGCTAAAATGCAGTTTATTGTATAAAATGCTTGTTTCTAAGAAATATAATGAAAAAATCCTCTTCTGGCTTTAATGGAAAGAGAATTTTAATAAAGAAAATGCATTTCCTATTAAAAATATCAATATTTATATTGAAAATTAAGACATATCAGGAGATAGATAATATAAACACCCTATTTTCTTCTCACATCAGTGTAAATAAGGAGCAATGTCACTGAAATAAACCATAATTCAGCATACATAAACATAAAAATGTGTTATTTCCACCCTTATTTTTAAATGTGGGTACCAGAAATTCACACAATATTTTACGAAGATGGGAACAGAAGAATCCTATTTCCATTTTAAAAATTCTTAAGATCAAATTAATATCACAAGAGGAGTTATAATAGAAGAATTCCATAATTTATTTCTGAGTTGCTAGTCTAATCTTTATTACCTGAGATACAATATCTCTGACAACACTAAAACACAATTAGTGTATTAAGACTGGTATGTCATGTATTAAGTCTAAAATACTAATAAATTTTATAGTCCTGTTGATACAAAGCACTAAATTTTTTCCAGGCTCAAAATCAATATAATCCATGTATTAGTAGCACCAAATCTCTTTGCTACTCTTTATATGTTTTTTCAGACTAAGATTATGCTAATAATCTTCCAGCCCTTTAAGATTTCACCATTTTTCTAAGATTTCTTAGATAACGGTAAGTGACTGAGCTTCCACGCCAAATTCTTTAGAACAGATGGATTGCTTTAATTTTAGTGTTTCCTATCTTTCCTTGTTAGAGCTTTAACTTTTATTCCACTCCCTGTATCATTCCCCTTTCATAAACAAACAGAAATGTTCTTTTAAATGTTTCTGGTTTTTTAATCATGATTTCATCACCTGTAGCTCTAGCAACAGGCTCATACTGTAAGCCTGAGATTGTCCTTTTTCCTACCATGTTTAGAGAAAATAATGCAATACTATGCCATCTATAAAGGTTCTCTGTTTCTTTAGCCTTACTTATCAATATTGTACATTTTATGATTAACACAATGAAATTATCTACAAAATTTATTTTCCCCTATTCTATTATTTTTTAAAAAATTTCTGGTTTTATACACCCAGATTAAGCTTTCTGAAGCACCTAATTGTAGGTCTCCGTAAATTTTCTAGACATACAGATATTTCTTCTAAACTCAGTGATATTTACTGAAAGCTACAGCAGAGGTCTTTTCAGATCACCTATACATAATTTAAAAGAATATAACAATAATGCTAAGATACAGCTAAAGAAAAAACAGCACCGCATTTTCTGTAATTTCCAGAAGCTTAGCACTATAAAACTTAGTTTCAGTTGGATGACTATCAGCCGGCCTTCTTTTGTTTGTTGTATAAACGCAGAAATATTGTACATTCTATAGTTAGTACTATATTTCTTAGAGACAGTACTCTAAAACTGACAAATTAAATAATATTAACTGAACATGAAGAATAATGTAGTAAAGGGGGAGGAAAATGTGCAAAAAGAAAAAGATTTCTTCTAGCAGAATTCTGAGTTCTGTTAATATTTGTCACAAACACAGAATAGAAAAAAAACCAAACTTGGTTTATCCACTTCCAAGGGTCTATTCACAACAGATACAGAAATTCTCCTTGGTATTTCCTAGATGTTGCTAAACTGCTGATTGCCAGATGCTAGGAAAGAAACATAAGTCATGATCTCTTTAGAGCCTCCCTGATTCCTGTGACAGGATTCTGGTATAGATATACTTCTGCAAGCCAGCATGACCTCTCCTGTGTTAATTTTCAAATCTCTCCCAATTTTTAAGTGGTCATTTCAACTGTACCTTTTAACGCAGGCTTCTATCATGTCAGCAGCCATGAGTTTAAGTCTCTGCTCTAAATGGTGGGCAAATTCTGGTTCTGGCCAGTGAAGATCAAAAACAAACATCTGCAGAGCATCCAGTTTCCAGAAAAGATCTTCTGAAGTAGCTGATCCATTGCTATAAGAAACAAAACAAAACAAAGCCCCCAAGAAACAGAAGATAAATATATGGATGTCTATCCCAGTTGCCACATAATTAAGGTAATAAGATTTCCCTATCACAACTCCTTCATTTCCCTGTATCTTTTAGCACAGTTGCTCTTATTTCAAAAATGTGAAAATGGTAGTGGGAAACTTAAAATAATTCCCCTTAGGGTGAAAAAAGTAAAGTATTTCTCATTTGTTGGCTGAGAAATATGGCAGGCTAGGGAGGTAGACGGGATGTTGGGGAGCATGGAAAATGAAGTAGTTCAACTTTCAGATCAAGACAGGGAAAATATAGGGTACAGGAATAGTAAGGATCTTTTCAATATACTGAAGACTTTGTGCATAAATTTTCTTGCCTCCATAACCCTGGTAGGTAAGTCTACCAAAGAAATGAGGATGCTAGTAGTAATAGTGTAAAAGAGATAACCAGACAAACAGTCTCTTGATAAATGCTCATGAATTCTAACTGAGGGAATAGCATCGTATCTAGGTGGAAAAAAAAAGGAGAAGAGAAACTCTTTAAAGCAATTTGTGTACAAACAAAACCAGGAGATTAATATGGCTCTATGCCATCTCAGATCGTCCGTAATGTTTTAAAGTGCTTCTTGAATTGATTGCTAAATTTAAATACATTTGCTTGTGATAAAATACAACAACTTAAAGCTAAACTTAGCAATAAGTTCATTTACACTTCCACTGTCAATGCAGATTAATTACATTTTCATGTGTTGTACTGCAATGCCTCAGTTACTGTTTAAGATTAGTGCATACTTCGCAACATTGAATTCCAGGATGTGACACAAGCAACCAAAACTCAGCCTGACAGTTCCAATTAAGATCCAAATAGTTTAAATACTATTTATAATATATAAATAAATAAAATCCAAATAATTTTGTTTCTTCTGCCTCATGACAAAAGAACAGAATTATCAAAGTGTTAAGTGACCTCAGCTCTCATGGAAGGAATCAGTGAGCACTGATTGTGCTCAGGACAGAGCAGGGTCAGATTCAAAACCAAATGAAACAACCAGAAAGGACCTCTAATATCTGACCATCTATTGCACTCCTCCGGCAGCAGCACCATCACTGGGTCACACTGGGTTAGCCGAGGCAGTGGGCAATGAGGTGAATTAAAACACAGCTCATGTTCAGGGCTCTGAAGTGGCAGCAGGGATGCAGCAGGAGCACTGCTTCAGTCTCACACCTGCATCCACCACCTTCCAGACACACCCACATGCCCCTTGCTCCGCTGCCTTAATGCTACCAAAACCATTTTCATTCATCACTAAGTTTAATTAAGGAATAGAAAGAAAAAACAACCAAAACTTCTGGAAAATTCATAATCCTGTTAGACTGGTTTTTAAGTTATGTGACAAGCAGATATTGAAGATATCATTGCATCTGCTGTGTACACTGGCAGTGAGTGAATCTGTAGATGGTTTTTTGTAGACCTTATCTGATTCAAAAGTGACTAAATCAATTTTTGAGATGATTAGGGTAAAAGAATAAGACAAATCATATGGGGACAGAAATGGGACAATCTCAGTATTTATATAACTGTTCATAAAAAACCATATTTTCTAGAACAGAAACCAAACTTTCTCAAGAAACAAAACTAACCATTTCCATTATCAGATTATACAACTTAACCATTTTTTATTCTCCCACAGCTGTTTCTTTTTCGCCTGATGGAATCCCAAAGGAAATTCTCTAGGACTCAGGAGGACTAGTGTATTCATAATAACATAAATGTATTCTTATGCATATTTACTACTTTGTTTACTACTACATTGTAGTAGCCACTTAATTTTGTTTAATTAGACTACCAAATAAAGTTTTGAAATCATAATAAATGTAGTAACAGGCACAGGTTCATGGAAGAATTCATTCTGTGAGAAACACTAATTCATTTGTTCTCTTTTCATATCATTTTGAGCTTTCATTCTTCAATTTTTTATTCAGCATTGTCCAATGACACTTGAATTTGATCAACATATTATACTAATAAGACAAGGAAAGGAATGTCTTGGGGTGACTCTATCATGTGTATCCCCTATCACGCTCTATGCCCAAAAAGTAATATTGTGCCTTTTCTGTGCCTTTAAACGGAGTTTGAGGAAAAAAAAAAAAAACAGACGAACTTTCCAAAGCAGCTTCTCAAGGACACAGAGATTACACTCCTCAGTGTTGTCTGACTGCAGAAAGGCACGAAGGGAGCACCCTGCTTGCTTTTTCTTCAGCCAGCTGGGTTTTTTTTCCCTCTTGGCATGAGACGGAGAGCTGAATTTTGTTTCCTGGGATTTTGGTTTTTTTCCCCTTCTTCTCTTCTGAACTGTTCCAACAACATCAGAACACATCAGGAGAATTTTCTCCCCGAGGCCCGGGGGTGGGCCCACGCCCTCACCGACCAGCTCCGAGGAGGAGAGAGACCACACCTACAGAAGGACTCTGAAATCTTCCCAGGTTTCTCTCTAGAGCAGGGGTTTTAATTCATTATTTAGCATCATTATCCTTTTCCTGTGTGTTTGTTAAAATAAATAGTTTTTATCTCTTTCACTTTCCTTCGAGGAAAAATTTCCTTTTTTTCCCGAACCCTGTGGGGGGGAAGGGTGGTTGCAACCTGGTTTTCTCTCAGGGGCTATATTACTAGATTTTGGCCAAACCAGCACAAGGAAATAAAGTGCTGCAACAGAAATTGTTTGTTCCTGGTTCACACATCCAAACACAAATGTCTAATTTATTTGCTAAATGCTGCAAAAGAAGAGCTGAACTCAGATTTTACCTCCTCCTGGCACAGGAGTAGTTCCTGCATTCAAATCAAGCCTGAATCTATATCCATAACTTCAGAACCTTTTTTTTTTTGTGAAGGGACATGACACATTCTTGGCTATTGAAAAGATTTTATTTGAATGTGTATGGTAAAGCTACTTCAGTCTAAAGAAGGGAATAACATTGCTCTACCAGGAAACTGAACTGACAGTCTTTCTTTAAAAACTGTATTTAATAGTTACCCATAGTTTTAAAATTAAGCACAAAGTTTACTGCTTTGCTGGCCAAAACTTAACCTTTCAGCTACTGTCTAGTTGTCCATTCTTATTCATCAGGTCATGGCAGTAAGAGAAGATTACCAGTCATTAAAAGAGGCAAATATTATGCACATCCTGTTAAATTCCATTTTTTCTAATGGGAATTTAACTTTGCATTTGGTCCCATTTTGACTGGGAGAGTGGACCAGGTATCTCCAGAGGTCCCTTTTAAATTATTTTATGCCTTTATGCCTTGCATCATACTGAACACAGCAAAAAAAGATCCAAGACATAATGTTTCTCCAAGAACTTGCAGCATATCAATTCTAGGAGTTGCATGCAGCCTCCTAGGCATGCAGCCTTAATTCACTTCCTATCCACTGACAGCTGAAACAGGCAGCTTCTCACTGGGCTTTCCACGTACCTAAGCAGTAGCAATTAGTCAAACAGTCCACTAATAAAGTACACTGGTTGTAAGATATGCCCACACATGACTCCAGAGTAGATGTAGCATAAATAATTTCTTGCCTACATAAGAAATTCTATAGGGTGGCTTGGGATATGAAAATATAAATATTAAATATCGAAGAATATTATCAATCAACCAAAAGACTCAAAAGCAGCTGGCTTCATTTCTTCTATAATTTACCAAGGGCAGCGATGGTTGTTTTACAGATTACCGCAATTATTTTTTTTTGAAGTTACTACTGAGATACTACCCACTAGCATTTTGGGAGGACGACTTACAAAACATGGCACAAGCTCTACACCCCTTGTGAGCCCCCAGCTTTCGAACTCCAGCTTTAGGTTCTTTATGCTGCCTCAAGATGTATGTTCAGGGCTCAGAAGGTTAATTGAGAATTTCTTCCACAGAACAGGATTTTCAATAATTTCAGTGTCAGTTGCACTCAGCCCCATCTCTCTACTTTTCACCAGCAGATGAGGGGGAAGGATGGAGCAGAACTTTTCCAAGTACCAGTTAGTGTAAAGTCCCTCAAAGATACTGGGGGAAGAGCTACCCTATGATTTCTCTTCGTTCAGGAGTGAGGCAACCTAAGGATCAAGCAACAAAAACAAGTTTCTTGAGTCTTCATTCTTACTGCATGTTAGTATGTTTGGAAGGAAAGAAATTTGCCCCACAATACACATCTGTCTTCCAGAACACTCAATAGGACCTAGCTATATTCAAAACTCCTTATTCTACAGAAAGCAGATCAGCCAGATTTCACTATACCATCAGTCCTGTGGCTATACTTTTAAATACCCATCTTTAAAAAGGCAGGCCGTGGCCTCCTACCACTTTACTGGAGGTAAGCTCTATGACAGGAATGTACGTGGCACTGCAGACACAACCCCTCAGAACAGAGACGAAACATGGCCTCCTGACTCATTCAGCACTCACAAACACAGAGAGGTCCAGCATGGGAGCTCAGACAAATTCACACCAGCTCCCTCTATATCACTATTGGAGCGCTGTGACTGCTCCAGCCTTGTCTCTCTCATCACTCATTATAGCTGAGCCATAGCAGGAACAATATAGATGACACATTTCCTTTGATGTTGCCTCTTCTGGGTGGAAGACAAGACAGGACTATTCTGCTATAAGCATATATCTTATTCCAGGTTTCCCCAGCCTTGAGTTTTCCTGAAGCTGATGTTTTAGGCCGGCATCAGATAGCCAGTCAACCTCAGATGCAGACAACCTCAGCTCTGTATCTACAATATTTCTGGTCAGTGATACTATGTCATGTCTGCACTGGAAAGAATAATCTATAAATTAAACCATAAACAATTAAAATCACCCACAAATATAACTTAAAAGCCTGGTCCAGAAGAGGCAGAAAAATTATATTTAAAATATGAAAAGCAATTTAAAACAGCGTATTTGAATTAATGAATAAGTAAGGAAAAATTCATTGTGGTTGACTGAAAGCTTTTACAGAATATTCAAACATTTTTGCTCCTTAAGATTATCTTCAGCCAAACAGAAGAGTAATTCACAGTGCTCTGCATGTCTAGCCAATGTGTCCTCCGAGTTGTCTTCTCCAGAGACCAATCAAGAAAAACAGACTACTATGCATAACAATTTCCCCTTTTCATATCTCACTTTCCAATGCCCAAAAAGAACTGGAAAAAAGGTGATGATCTTTCTAAATGCTGTTATAAGTAGCTTATATTTACTGCTCCAAAACATATGATCAATGATAAAAAAAGAAACAATTAATTAAAAAATATAAGCAATCTTTGCTAGTAATGTCCAAGGGAATTGTAGCAACTTTAAAGTGAAAATGGGGAAAATCTATTTTCATCAATAAAGCACACAAAGGGATGCCCAAGTGTGAATATATTTTCACTTCTTTCTCTTCAGCAAAAGTTCTTAGGTAGGCACATAACAGCTTTATTGAATATGAAGGTTCTTAAACATGAACTTGAGAGCATGGACACAAATATTCGTAAAGTCTGGAGAATATTAAATCTCTTTCTATCACAGATAAAAGAGACTTCACATGACTTCAGCAAACCTTTAATGCAGTTGGCTCACAGACTGCTCATTCTCATTCTTTTTGACTCTAGATTCTTCATCGTGTAATTCAAATTGATAATGATTAATTGGCCAAAATCATCACTTTCAAAGAGGAATAGGAAAGTCCAGCAGAACTCTGTGATAAACATTGTCATCTTCTTGCCAAATCATCAGTTTTGTGGCCAGGAGGAGGGAGCACAGTGAACCGGGAAGGAAAGACTTGGGGGAATCAGCGGAGAGAAGGAATCCACTTGCGCTCCTGAATTAGATGCCTCTGCTGACTATATGTATAATTCAGTGTACCCCTCTAGTCCATCTAAGCTGGGGTGTTCATCACACTGAAAGGGAAAACTGTCAGGAAACTCTGGGTTTTGCTTAGCAGGCATTGGATCATAGGTATTGGGTTACTCTCTGTTGAAGAACTTAACTAGTAAGTGTGTTCTCCCTGAAAAAGATGGGATGGGAGAAGAGGGAGAAAATAAAACCCTCCTTTCTTTCACGTAATAGCTACAGTAAACCACTTCCTCTGCCAGCAACAGCCACTGTTACCAGCAGGAAAAAGGAAACTCCTTAGCATGAGAGGAGGAACAAGTGGCTTGCAGTGCTTTTGCTTTTTTTTTTTAACCCAAATACATGACCATTCTGAGAATTTACTTGGCTTTTCCATAGAATGCAGATAGGCTGATTCTTAAAATACTGCCTGAATACATTACTACAGTATCACAAAGGTAACTTAATGCTACCTGCAATTGAGACTGTCAATTCATATGCATTTTTTAAAAATAACCTCAAAACTCTGTTTTGGGGAAAGAACATGAAGAAGTGCCTCCATCAGAGCCAGCACCATGGCAGACCTCTTCCTGAATGCTGTGTGGGGTGGTTGAAAGGGGACGATGGCATTACAAAGGTCACAACCACAGTGGAGACACTGCTCATCCCCACTTCTCTTGAAAAGCAGCGGAATAATACGATACTTCTGGTGAGTGTTTACAGCATGTCAGTGTCACTGCTCACCTAATTCTAGGAAAATCTCACTGGTTAGTTTAGGATTTTGTGCATACAGTGCCATATATACCATGAAACTAAATACCAGAACATGTGCAAGGGGGATGAGCCAATGGCTGAATTTCACTATACTGGTACGTGTTTTGACAACACAGTCTAGGAATATATTGCTTAACCAAACCTTTCATTTAGGAAAGATCTACAACTATAATCCTCCAACCAGAATCTGTATTAATTATAAATTCAATATTCAAAATACATGAATTTTCCTCTCTACAAGTTATTTTTACTGGATGGGGCTGCCAGGAAACAGACTGCAAGAAGAGCACATCCAAGATTAGCAACTCTTAACTCTGAAAGCTATTCTTTAAAAAAAAGTGACCTTTGAAAACCTGGGGATAACTGAAAGGAATTTGAGTCACAGAAGGCCAATCAGTTCGTGTTCAAAGCTGAAATGACTTGCATAAGCACATCAGCAGAAACCTAGCATTACTATAGTAAACACAAAAGGTACCAAAGCCAAGCATTAAGAGGAATTCTGTCACTTTTTAGGGGAATTAACAGCAGAACAACAATCATAATACTCCCTTTTTACAAGGAGTCACATGGAAAAGACAAAGGATAATGGGTTCGAGTTACTCCTGGGGAGTTTCTGATTAGAAAGAAGTGGAAATTTTTCACAATGAGGACAATCAGCCATTGGAATAATCTCCCCCAGAGGAAATGGTGGATTCCCAACATCGGACATTTTAAAAATTCGTCTGGACAGGGTGCTGGGCCATCCTAGACCATGCTTTTGCCAGGAAAAGTTGGATGAGATGATCCTTGAGGACCCTTTTAACATGGTATTCTATGACTGTATGAACTCTTGCAGAAGTAGATCTAATGCTATTTAGGAGTCTGTCATAAAACTTGAAATGACACTTGCCTTGAAATGAAATTATCAACCTATGTGTTTTCAATGTGTGCTTTTTGAAGTCTTTCACATTCATGCTTTCCAACATAACTTTTGCTAAAATAAGGTTCTTCTTAAGCCTTTCTCTAACACATATTAATGTGTCCTCACACAGGAATCTGACCTGTAACTATGGGAATATTTCCACAGAGCAGGGTACATATACTCTATTTTTTTTTTTTTTTAAGAAAAGAGCACTGAAATATTGAGCAAAAATCAGAAAGAAATACTTTTTTTTTCAAGCAAAGAAACGGATGTACTTCTATTCTCGGTACTTATTACCATTTTACCATTTTCCTGTAACATGGATACTTAATCTAATGACAATATTTGCAATCAATGATTTTCAGAACCAATATAAAATGAGTTAATCAAACCCATGCAAAAGTGTAATGGGCTGCCTCATTTTACAATACCACAATCTAAAATCAATTATCCAAAAGGTTTCCCACTGCTTATTAATTCAGAAGAGTCATTAGGTTATTTAGAGTATTAAACATCATTCCTGCTATGACAGACCTTTGCCAAGTTGATTTTCTAAGTTATTAGGTTTAAGACTGCTAAATTTTAATGCACTAGAAAGCGCAATTCACTAATAGTCCATGCTTGGCTCACTCCCAAGAAACAACAATTTCCAACTAAGAGATGATAAACACCATGCAATCCAAATACAGCTGCACAGAACACTAGCAAGGCCATGCAGAGCTGACATACAGTCAGAAAGTTATTGAAGAATACACACGTGGAGTCATACAAAGAAGTCATCCAGGTTGGTGTAGTAAAGCTAGGTATTTGTGGAAGATTAAGAGGCAAACTTGGAACTTTTGGAAGAGCTACATTAGGAAGACTGTTGGTGATGCTCCTGTGAAGAAATAAACAATGTAGGAATACAATAAAAAATAGAATATTTAGAGGACAACAGGGGAGAACCCCTTATTAGACAGAAAGCTATAGGCAGGTGCTTTGTTCAGATTTTGTAAAAAGGACTTACTTGACAGGTTGCCATGACTCTTGTTCAAGACCTCTGTGAATGGACTGGGCAATTGATGATTCCATGAGATCAATGTAGCGGACGACCATGGGAACAAAAATTTCTTGCAAGTGCTTGTGAAACTTTCCATTGCACAAAAGTGCTTTAAAAAACAAACAAAAGACAAATAAAAATGTCAGGCCTTCTGTTACAGGAAGAAGTATATCTTAAAATGTTTTAGTACACGAAAGCATTCTAAGAATAAAATCCAGCTTGTGTAGGAAATACAGCTCAGAAAAGATAAATGAAGTGTTCCATCAGGACAGTGCAGCATTTCAAACTGTCAGTGTGATGAAAACTAGGTACATGCTGAAGTTCTTTACTGAATCAGAACCTTTTTGTATCTTCTTAAAATTAACAATATGCTTTCCTGAGCATTAGCATTAGCAATTTTGTTCATTACTTCTACATCAACACAGGATAAAAAATACCCAAAGCAAAAAAAAGTATTTGAATGTCATTCACAAGTGGTAGAATATTACCTACTTCACAGATGGGACTTACTACGTGAAAAAGTGTATACACATGCAAACTGAACATGCTCAAAACATGAAAATTACTGCTTGTCCCTGTACTCCCTGAAGTGTTCTCTCAGCAAATGCTGACTCTTAGCACAGTAATGTCATGTCCCACCAAGGGAATATATGTTTCATGTTTTGAATGCGTCTGTGTTCACCCATTAATCTAGCACTGTTATTAGGACCTATAAGAATATTCCCATGTGCATATGGAAATCATAGAAGCTCAGCCACAGAGAGAAATTTTCATGACCTTGGCAACCCTCCTTTTCTCTCGTCCATATTCTGTTATTTTAAATTCTTTTATGGGTTTCTCCTCCCATCTATTCCAGCATAAGGGCTTCTTGTATGACTGGATGGGCACTGATGCCTGAGATCCGAAGGCATCAGCACCAAAACTACATTTTGAGGAGGCTTCCTCCTCTTCCTAAGAAGAAAAGCCTGGATCACAGGGCTCACCCTGGACACCATCCTTTAAAATTGCAATCCCTTTTGTTCCAATGCCATTCCATGTCTAACATGTCAAAATAATTTCTACAACTTCCAGAAACTACTTTGCCTTCCATTCCTGAATGATGTCCAGCCCAAACTGAACCTGGGAGAGATGAAGACTGTGGGGAAAACATGCATCAAGTTTCAGTCCCCTATTGCTACTTGTATTGCAGGGAAGTGCCATTGTTGTTGAATGTCTGGACACTATGTTACTTTTTTTTCTTGAATACAATGATCTGAAAGCAAAAAATATTTTCTTGAAGACATCCTTGTAGAGTAATAGGAAATTCTGTATCAATCACTTTTACCTAAGTAAACAATATTATGCGATCAGCTCTCTCCGATTTAGCGTAACTGCCTTTCTTGCTAAGAATTTTGAAACTTTCATCTAATTTCAACCACTTTTGAGACGGGGGGGAGATATCAGACATACGAAGTTTTATAAAAACAGGCAGCTATGTAGCAGGCAGAGATTATTAGGGTTTCCACTGAGAAAAAGGCAGAGGTGTAGGATCATCTCTTTATTAAACACTTGAGAATCCACCCTTGAGAGTACCTGTGAGTCCATTAAAACATGATCCATTATTTACACTGCTCCTCAAAATAATTGTTAACTAGTTAGTTCTGGCTTATTATTTATATATCAGGAATTCAAAACAGTGCTATTTTTCTCTATTTATAATTATTTTATATATCTTAGAACTACAGCACCTTTGACCAGCAACAAAAATGACTGAAAAGGATTCGGATATTAATACAAACGTCACACAGTAAACTGCTGATGAGCACTGCTTTTGAGAAACAAAAGGTTGCTGGTACCCATTTGCCTATTAGGCTGAGTTTTCAAGGCAACTTTGAGCTGAAAGATAACAAGAATACAACTGTGCCAATTAAATCAATCTTGCTGCTTTATAGTGAACCAGTGAAGGACTGTAATTAATCAGGCAATCACAGTTACTTGAAGGGATAAGCTTGTAGTTTAGTGTTTTCTGAGCACACCACAGAAATGCTCTGCTACAAGCCCTGCTCTGGGAATTACAGTAATGAAGCCTCATGGGTAGGAGGGCGACTCTTGTTATTTCGAAGTCAGCATGAAATTTTAAGAAGTCACAAGCAATAAAGGTGTTCAACTTAAAAAGCTGAATCATTTTCCTAACACCATGACACCAGTCTTTACAGCAAAGTGAAATTTTCCAAAATTATGCCAAGACTTATTGTCACTTCACTTCCACAGAAATCCCTCTGTATGTGGGTACAATTACAAGACAACTGTCTCGGATCAGCAACTCTGTGAGCATTCTGTTTTTCCAGGGTTAAGGACATGGAGCTCTGATTTATCCATTTGGAGATCTCCATCAAGAATTAATGCAGGGCAGGGAAAGAACTCAGAGCACAGGGATAAGTGAACATAGCTGAGTATCATCATCAGACTCATGGCACTCTACCCTATGATTAAAATTGATCTTGCCAAAAGGTACCACCTGTGCATCAAAGCAGATGGGAAACAAGAGATCCTTGAGGAAATGCCACACTTCAAATCCTTCAACTACCACTTGTTTTCAAAGCTATGTATCTTAATTCTCCATTGTCTTTTCAATATAGACACCCCACACCCTCTTCATATGAGCTATCTCATATTCACACAAGAAACAATAAAATGAAAGCCTATGCCAGAGCAAGCTAATGCATACACAATATTAAAGGAAAACACATCATGGGAACAGAAACAGAACCCCAAAGTAGATATTCTTGAAATATCGAAGTTGAAGAAGAAAACTATTAAATTTTTTCCATATTAGGAAATATATTAGCTGAAATATATCAAAATATGACAAGAAAATATCAGAGATGAACACTAAAGTCTAGTTATCCAGTACTGGAATGAGGTTTCATCTCTAACAGTAGGAAACAAAGCTGCTGTGCCTGTGTACAACAGAAGCTGTAAGGCTTCTATTGCTTTTACTTATACAGACATCTTAGGGGTTGTCCTGGAGTCAGGATGTTATGCTGTCCTCAAGAGCTTCTGCAGAATCAAAGGCAAGGAAGAACGACACAGATTAACATCAGTCTCTTTTCCCCTGACAAAACTGGCAATCTGTCAGAGAGTCTATAATTATCCTGCTCTTCATAGGATTCTCTGGAAAACATCACTTGAATTTTCTGGCATATTTTTAATCCAAAATAAGAAAGAGTAAATGTCAAGAAGGAAATATCATTGAGGGTCCAGATTACATTTGTAGCAATTAAAACTCAACCAGTGACACGTGGAAAGGAAGATTATATTCCCATTCATTTCCTGTTTATATTACATTCTGCCTTCACAGAGAATTTCTTAATCAGCTAGTTAAATTGCAGTGAAAATTGCAAGTGTCTCAATTTATGTAGAAGTTATCTTGTATTTTTACATATAAGACATATTTAAAAAGTGACTTCTAGAGGTTTACTTTGTGAAAGCAAGGTTAAAATTTATTTAATCTTTACAAGATAGAGTGACATAAACAGGTTATTGCGCAATTTACCTTTGTCTGAAAGTCCCATTAGGAAAAAAAGATTATTGGATATTCTGGTAAGGAATAATGCAGCTTGAGTTAACTCTCAGTATCAGTAACCAAGATATGAAGCTCTTATCTGAAGGCACATTATGATTTCAAAGCAGCTTCTAATAGGACTGAGTCCCTGATCTAAGAAAAGATTCCCACTACAATGAATGAGAAGTAAGGTTTGAGGAGAGATATTGGTGTGGGTACAGAGTTTGCTCTGATTACCTTAAATCCAAGTTGTTTTCTAACTCTACCCTGTAGTTTAAGATAGGGTACAATGTTGTACATAAATTCTAGTACAAAAGTGGTACACAGTCTGTAACCAAGCAGGAAGGTGGATGATTCTGTCTTTGGTGGTGTTTGCCACTCCACTACTACCAACAGCAGTAGTGGAAAAAACGTATCAGAGAATTCCTGTTTGAAGTCAATAACCATAATTATGGCACTGGCTTTCAAAAGGCTAACACTCAACATGCTGTTTTTTCTAAATCAGCTCATCAGACTCTCTGCTGTTAGAGCAGACTGTGGCAGAGTTAGAGCAGGTGCACAGACATTGCACTGAGTAATACTTGATGGAGAATGAAGATTATGAGTTAACTTTCTAATACTCCTAGTTTTGACTGGTTCGTGCCAAGGTAGCAATGCAATAGTGCTGAGAAATAGCACAGTACGTAATGTCAGCAAGTGACACTTGGAGAGAAAACTTGGCAAGGAAAGGATCAGAATACTGAATGTAGAGTTGGAAAACCTCTAAAATAAGCTAAAAATATATAGACACTTCATCTAACTAGGCATATGCCATTAAAAGATCTCTCTCACCATGTTAAATGAAGAGGTGTTAACATGTGTCTGTCTTTTGGCACTAAAAAACCAGATTAATCTGAATAATTAAACAACTACAGAAAGTAAACTGCCCTCTAAAGCAGGCCCCTCACAACATAATTGATAAGCTCTGTGGACAAAAAGTAACATGGTCATTACAGAAAATAAGACACAATCCTGGGACAACTATGTTCTTCTTCCCTCTATGAATATCTAATTCTGGAAAAAAAAAAATTTTACTATCATAGAGAGATGTTGAGTACTGCTGTCACTGTACAATCGGCAAAGCTTTACAGAATCAGGCATAATTGAGTATGAACAATAGCAGCTTTGGAGATCATTAAAATGTATATTATAAAAGCAGCTACAATAATTTTTTCAAATATTTACAATTTGAAAAATCACAACAAATTTATCTTCAATCTATTATTCATCTCCACAGTGAACATAACTTTTTAAATCACTTTTTGTAGTTAGGTCTCATGAGAAAAGCTGAAATATTTTACAAGATGGGAAGATCATCCTCCTTCCTCCCTTCATTTCTTAAAGTTCTTCAGTTAGACTAAATGGGAATGCAATCATTGATGTACTCTTCTCTGTGGAATAAGGTCAGAAAAAATTGGAGACTCTTAAGGTGACACAAAATGGAGTCCTTCATGAAAGAAATGAGAAGCTTCACTCAGGACTTCCCCATTCTCCCCCCTCTTCATCAAAAATTATACACCATACTGGAAAATGCTTTTTTTTCTCATTTTTAACTGAATATTGACTTTGGAGTATTCACCCTGAATCTTGTACAATGTTTTTTACACTGTGTAAAATAGCACATTTACTATTATTTGAATAGCCATGAATATGAATTTTCATTATCTCAGAGTTTTTCTAATATTATACTTTAGTGACATAGTTACAAAAATAGTTTTACATGTAAGTTTTCTTTAATGCCATAAATGTAAGATTGTTTCTTTATTGTTAGAAGTTCTCTCATGTCAGGTTTATGTGAAAACTGATTCATGCACCAAAGATTTAAAGCTCATTTAATGCTCTTGAGATAGAATAACATGCAGGTGTCAGTCCTCCAAATTTCAGTGAAGATTAACCTAATATGCAACATGGTGACCTAACAGTTCTTCATTTGAAAGAAGTCTGAAAAGTAATCTCTGATATAGCCAGAGAGTGAGAATAACCCAGTGGGATTTCCACCTCTTCATTTCCTAATGAGTTTTTTGATAATGAGAGGTGACTTTGCCAGTCACTGTGGGCTCTATTACGGCTAATTTACTCCACTTCACTCTCCTTGTTAATTATTAACACTAGCCTTTTTATCCTCATGAGACCACATTCCAGTTTTTCCCTTTTTAGATTTTTTTTTCTAAATAATCTTTATGAAGGTGATAGTGTTCAGGAAAAGATTTTCACTTAGGCTAAAGTCAGAATTATTTATTTTACCTTGGAAAACTGTAAAATTGATTATATAAGCATGGGAAGCTCTTGCTAATGCTTTCAATGCAGTTACAAGGTGAAAAGGCTGTTAATTAAAGAATAAGCACTGAGGTATGTTCCACTTGGGAATCAGTTCTTGGTAGAATGGTCACTTGCCACTTGCTAACATGTCCACTGATTAATAGGTGACTAATTTCCATGGTTGCTTTCCAGTAGTTCTGGGAAAAGAAAAAGTGTGTAATTTTCCAGATGGCTTTCACTTGCCAGAAACTGTCATTTAATATATCTATTACCATTAGGGAATTACTGAAATTGGTATACAGGTGTGATATTTCATACAACAGTTGTTTCATATCCTTCACTTATAGTTTTACAATATTTGTAATAATTGCTTTAACATGAAAGTTTTCATAAAATGTCTTTTGTAAGCCTATTCTAGTAATTTAGCATTATTATCCATTTAATCTTTTAAGGAAAGAAAAATCAGTAGCCTATCAGCAATCTCTTGCATGTGAGGACAACCCTTGTTTGTTTCTAACACTTCTCTCAGGTTGGAACCAAAGCTCAAAGGAACACAAATGACACAACCATAAAGTAAAACTGGTGTCACAAATCCTTCTTGTAACACTACTGTAAAATACCTACACAGTATTCAGAAACCAAAGAATTGTCTTAAGTGCATGTAACACCACAACTAGAGATGTGCTTCCTAAAGTGAAAATGTATGATGGTGGGAAAACAGGCTGACTATCACATCCGAATATAGGCTTCAGATTGTTAATCTGGATTTTAGATGATCAGACACCACTTAAAGTAGTGCACAATCCACCTTTCAGGAGTCTAGCTCTTCTGAGATCTGCATTAAGATCGAACAATTCCCGCACCCTTTTCGGCAACCTGAATTACCATCATGGCAATTTTACTAAGTTTCTGAAGTTGCAGTTGGCCCAACAAAGGATCCAAACAGAACATTTGTTCTGTGTATTCTATTCCGTTCATGCTAAAACTACTACACCTTTAATAGACATAACTAGTCTGAAAGTAGTTTAGAAGGCTTAGAAGGAAATATCAACTACAACTTTATTTAAGCAGTATTGATTAAATGCAAACTGTCAATACCTCTTATACTACTTGGACATAATTAATTCAAAACTAAATAATTTGTGAATACCAGATGGTTAATACATTGCCAGAATAAGGACTGAAATGGTGCAAGGATAGAGAGAAACTGGTCAGCTTGCAAGAAATGGAGCACCAGGATATGTATCACAAAAACAGGCACTGTCACTTTTATTTTGAGCATTATATTATCTAGAAACACATTTCTAAGGTGTGGGTGCATTGAAAAATCTTACGCAAGCAGTATGTAAAAAAATTAAGATCTTACTGTCATTTCTGAGGGCATTATTCAGCAGCTGGAAAAGTGGGAAGCTGTCCCAGGAGTCTGGTGGCTGTGCCTCAAGTGCTGAATCCATATCAACAGAATACAGAGACAAAAACTTCTCTGCGTGCTCAGCCAACAACTCTGGCCACCAAGCAAATGCCTGCAAACATGACAAAATAGAATTACTGAACATGAGTGAAGGCAAAGAGATGTGTTCTGTCTATGGCAGAACACCTTTGAGTGCATCACATCATGTCCTGTCTCATTTGGGGAGGAAGAATGGGCCAAGTGAAAAATGTGAAAATATTTTATAAAAATTTGCATCAGAAAATGTAAGAAATCAAACAGATTATTCTGGGAAAGGTGATATGATCAGAATAAATATATAACACCAAAAAAATCAAAACAGGGAGTATAAATACCTGCAGCTTTTTATGAGAGAGCAAAGAAAAGCATGAAGGCCTCATCCTTGAAAAAATGACTGTACCTGTTTCTTTTGATTTCATTAAACTCTAAAGCAGATGAATTTATTTTTGAACTAAATCTTTATGAATACATTTTACATTCATTTGGTAATCAGAAAGGATGGTTTTAGTGTGAAATCTTATTCCTTGAAGTCTGAGGGGGTTTTTTAACATCTAGAGAATGATGTTAATTCCTATTTTTGCCTTAAAGATGTTGGCTTCTTCTGAGGAAGACATCCAGTTTTCCTTCTGCAAATGCTATAAATCTTTAGAAGTTCACTAATGTCTATACTCATTTTCAGTGACTTAACATGTTGGAAGAGTTTTCTCTGGCAAAAATTTATATTCTTAGGCAATCCTAGCCCTAAAAAAGAGAAAAAAATCTGTGAAAAATATTGTCAGCAAGTAAAGCCAGCTCTGCATTAAAGACATATAACTATTGTACCTTTTTACCATCACATAAATCTAGGCTTTTAAAGGTCAGTATTGGAGCTGAGCATTGGATCAGGGGGAGCTCTGTGACCCTGGAGTTAAAGATGAAGGTGAAGGGAGTTTATGAAATAGGATGAATACCAAATCCTGCTGAGAGAGTTTTGCTCAGTTTATAAAAACATGTGACAGTGAGAAATACCCACACACGCAACATAGGAAGATGTCATTGGCTTCAAACTCATGCTACTCATTTTGAATATATAATTTTGAATATTTTTGAGTTGCCAGCATGGAACATATGTAGCTTGATCTACACAAGAGGTGAGTGTCCACAACTTCAAAAAATTCACAAGGAATCTTCACTTGCATTTATGCAATGTAGGCCCAGGGTAGTGTAGAATTATGTGCTCAGGTCTGAAAGGCATCAAATAAAAGACAACTTCTGTGAAGTGGTCTACAAATGTGTTTTTGCATTGTGGACTTTCTGATGACTGCCTGTAGTTCTTTTTGACATAGAGCAAATGGAGGAAAGATGAATTGACAAACGGTTTTAAAGAAATGCTGAGCATCCTCTGCTATTACTGAAATGTACTTTGTGTGTTGCAGTGACAGGATGGAGGGATGACAACTGTAGTAAGGAGGACAGATGAGGCTTCAAAAACTTTGGCAAGAGTTTGAAATGGAGTATTTTTCTTCAAACTGGTAGAAGTTTCTTATCAATAAACCCTGTTTAAATAGGAGTTCATTAAAGGAACAGACTCCTTATTCTAGAAAATAACTACATGAAAATAAAAAATGTATATAGGCACTGGCAGGTGACCCTTCTAAGCAAGCAAATATTGCCAAAATTTTATAACAAAGCAAAACCAAAACTAGAAGATGAGCACATTTTCTCTCCATTTCCTCCTTCTTTGTAAATAACACTTTGAACCCAGACAGAAATTCTTCTGACTCTCTCAAGAGCCATGCATCATTACTTAGGCAGCAAGAAAGAAGAACAGAAAAAAAAAAGTTACAGATAAATGTAATGGCGCAGTTGTTAAGGATAATAACAGGCTAAAAGCAATTAGCAATTGGTGACACACATTCTAGAACAAAAACATTGACTGGATTAAAGGAAGAATGGAGGTCTTAGATTCTAGAAAGACGCACAAATGTGACTATACAACACCAGAAATCATCAAAACAGTTTATGCTACATGTTCAACGCACAGTTCCATGCTATAAGCAGAGAAAAACAATGCTTAGTTCATCAGGAATCACATACCTCTCTTCCCTTTGGTAATCCCCGAAATTTGTAAATGTTATGAATTAAAAAAAAAGAAAAAAATCTGGTATTAAAAAATGTGATATATTATTTTACAGACTACTGATCCTTTTCATCAACTGTAGCATCAAACACAGCATTTCCATAACATTATGATGTGAATTCACCATACTTAATATTCAGTTTTGAGTAGGTAATGTATAATTTGGCGATCTGATCTTTTTCTCAGATATATTTTAATACTGAAATTCTGTATGCTCTATAAATTTCAGTGAAATTGACCACTTATTACATGAATGAAGGAAAGAGAAAATAATCTTACCATTATTTTTATTCTTTTCAAGGTATCTTAGATTAGTTGCAAACTTTAGCTGAATAAATTTTTCTGAAGGCACATGCAATCTATTTACCCTTCTGAAAAACACCACATTTCTGACCGCAAGTAAGTAGTACAGAAAGCAATCTTTGAACAGAGATATTTAATCATACATGTATGATTTAATCTGGGTTTTGCTTCTGTGTTCTTTTCCACAGAAGTCCAATATTCTAATAGTCATGCAGGTCCTCAAAAGACAAAGACCACAATATATACATTTTATTAAGTAATCATTACACTGTAACACAGTGGCAACAGCAGTGTAGAACTGGACCTCCAGGGAATTAATTTCAAATCATCAAAACAGCTGTTTCTTCAGTATAAGAGAAAACATCTATAACAAGTTCACACATGACAGATGTAAGCTAAAACCAGAATCCATAGTGTGATAAAAACCAGATGTTTTGAATGATCATATTTTATAACTATATATACTAAATAATGTTTATCCCTTTGCATATTTTCCAAAAAAATATTTATTGAGTTTTTGGAGAACATTTTAAAAACAATTTCCTGAAGCTTAGAAAACTGTATTTATTAATTAAATTTCAATAATATATACAAGTGTATCTGGCCAAGTTAAGTTCTGTAATTCCTTGATATAAGAGGTGCTAGAATTCTAGCTATTATGGTTTCTGTATCATGAAGCAAAAGATGTGAAAGCAAGAAACATAAAATTGTTCTATTTAATTTCTTCTACCTTACAATGATGTTTTTAAAAGCACAACTTTAAAAGCATGCTTTTCCAATCAACAGAAGAGCGATGGGAACGAGATTATTATAACTATAATTATTTTTATATCTATAATCTAGATCTATACAGCACGATGAAAACCAGCATTCAGTTATATTTTCTTTCTATTTTGAACGAGAGGTGAAAAGTTGGAAGGAACAACTGTATAAGGCTATGAATGTTTTCCATACCATTTCACCACCTCCAGCACAAAGATGCTTTCTCTTTTTCATGCTCTTTAATTTTAATTTCTAAACCTACAGTTCATTCAAGCGAATTCAAGTAGAGTTTTATTTCACTTCGCTTTTCATAAGCTTCAAGTCTCTTATTCCTCTGTAAATGTGAACTGCCTTAAACATATGTCAGAAAGTAAAACTAAAATGTTTCTTGACAGACTTGCTTCACATCAGGCGAGAGAAAATCTAGGAACAAACCATTCTCTACAGCAAATGCAATTACAGCCTCACCTCTGAATGATGCTCTTCATTTTGCTGCAATACTTCGATACAGAGTTCTGCAAGGTGAAGAACCTCTTCCAGTTTTCTAGCAGGTGTTGCTTGATTCATGGTCTCTATATGAATATAAAATATAAACCAAAATTGCTTTAGTTAAAAATATGATTTACAGTAAGAGAAAATGATGTCAGAAACTAATGGGAATGGTGCAAACTGACAAGTTTCTAAAGTATAAGAAATTTCAAGTGTTAAAGATAATCATTTAATACACATAAACAGAGCTGAATGTCCAGATCACTAAAAAGAGAAAATAATTCACAAAAGCATCACTGGTCATTGTAAACATGATTTGATTTAATATGAGAGAAATAACAGGTGCATCAGTGTATCAGATGCCCAACTTTTGCAATAAGGATGTTCTTTTTCTCTTCAAGGCCATATATACAAGGACAGCAGATAGTGGAGACCTTTTTTGTTACTTTCAGTACAATGTCATTCTCATCAGATAACTAATTACTGTCATCAGCAATATTCATACCATTTGCAGCAGTCAAAAATTCCAAATGTTTCATAAAAAGAAGACATTCCATCTTAGGCATATTTAAAAATAAGAAAAGTGCAAACCACAATAATTCATACAACTGATTTCTTATAAATAATTATTCAAATAACTAATTTTCTACCTGCTGTTCATCAGTAACGATAAATCTGCATTCTTTTCAGTATCATAATGAAAAGTAGCATTATGAAATAAGGATCTTATAACAGAATTAACACAAGCCTACTAAAAATTCCACCTAAAAGAAGCACAAATGCAAAAGTTACAAATGACATGAAGCTCACTTGTTCTACCTAACAGACTTCAAAAATAAAGAAAACAACAAAGGTAAACCAAATGTAACTAAAATACTTACAGGGAAATTAAACAACAATTAGTTTGCAATAACAAAAAAAATCATAGCACTAGATTTAAGAAAGATTCACAAGAGATAAGGGAAGAATCTAACAGAGTTTTTTACAAACCTGTTTAAATCAGTAAAAGTAATTTGTCCAACTACATATTGAATATATTTGAATCGTTAGGGATAACTTCAGCATCAGCTATTAGAGCTTGTTTACTTAACAAAGCTCTTGTGCTAAGCATAAATCAGGGGATGATGGAAATGATGTACAATATAATCAGATATAAAGTATGGTCATATTACCAGGTTTGCAGAGAAATTATAAAGCTGATAACAAGGTCAGCGAAGGTTTCGGGAATTCTATTTTTTCATTTTTTGTGCATGTTTATGGATCACATGGATAGCAAATCATATGAATACACATCTTTGTATGCAGAAAATTCTGCTGATATTTCTTTCCCACTTTGCATTCATCTTGACATAGAACATTAGCGGATTAATTAAACAATTTACATAATCTCCTTGGAGTTAGCAAGAATATCAATCTGCATGCAATAAATATTTTTAACACTTAACATTCCTAGCAAGTCAAAACAACATTCCAGACATTTAAAAGGCAGGTGACCTCATCCAGTTCTCCAGGACTAACACACTAATGCATATTACAGTGATGAGATATATAGCTTTGATGCAATTTTTGAAGAAACACTGGATTAGAATCTCCAGCAAACATCTACTTCAAAGTGACTAAAACCCCACACTGTTTTCATGCAAAAACCAAGCAGGCAAATTAGTTACTGAAGGAACTCCAAAGAATTTTTTCAAATCTTATTAAAAGAGACCACATAACCAGATTTGTTGGAATAGTCTTTTTTTTCCAAAACCAGAATTTAACTCAAGAAAGAATTAGTGTAGCAACACGGTTCAAGCTCAAAGCACACACCAGACACAAAACTACATTCATAATGCCAAGATCACTGTTATCAATACTATATTGTATTGCATTCACAATTTTTATACTGCACAATGATTATATGAATATAACAACAACCATATTGAAACAAGTGAGATTAGAAAGGATTGGCCAAGTGCCTATTATTTAGGTTATATTATAAAGACTACTATCAGATTCAGACTAAACCAGTGGTTTCTACACTTATTCTGGACTGAAATTGTTCTTTCTTCTAGTGGTCAGTGTCCTCCCTTCCCTGAACACCCAGCAAGTACGATTCATACAGATAATACCCATCGCTAGCAGTGTCACTGATGTTAATGAGTCTTAGGAATGAACTAGTGATATTAATACAGAGCATGACTGGAACATCTGATTTCAGTATAAACAACTCATTTTATTACAAACTCAGCCTGATCTTCATTACCTCACCACTAACCAAGCAAACAAAATAATTGCATTCATAATTGCATACATTTCTAATGAAACTAAATAAGCTGTAAAATATTCAAAAATTATATCCTAGAAGGGTTCATCTAAATTATTAAGAAAGTAATTCTAATAATTATATTGAATCTCATGTTGCATTTTTGCACTGGGATAAATTCACTTATTCCACACCTGCAATTCGCTCAAGATGGCCTAAAAATGGCTATTGAACAGATATCATTATCACTAGGGAGAGCAGGAGAAAAAAGATTTACCACCTAACTGTGAGATTATCCTTCTCCACCACTGTGATAAGATCACAGTGAAGAGAAATATGGTCTCAGGCAAGTACCAATTACATTGAACAGGGCATTAAGGAAATGCAGTTCTGGTCATCTGTGCTGAAGTGATGGATTTTGATCAGAAATGGAAAGAAAAGGAGGTTTTTTTGTTGTTTTTGTCTGAAAGGCATCATAAGCCTAACAAAATGAAGGATGAAGGATGAAGGATGAAAGAGAGGATCAGAAATGTTCCTACACAGGCAACGTGGGAATACAGTGTTCCCAAAGTGGAAACACTTGGGAAGAAGAAGACCTATCTATGATCATGGATGATGCTGGCAGAAGAATAAATCAGTCATGACAGATGATTTAAACCAGACATTCTAAAGTTTTCAGTCATTGTGGGACTACTGTTCAGGAACAGGTTTTTTCAATAGGAATAGCATGTTTAGGAGGAAAAATAGTATGAAAACTGCAAACACACCTCTGAAAACCTTGGCAGGTTTCCAACTGGTGTTTCATGGAAGGAATGAGTAAAAATGTGGGACATACTAGTCTGAACTCCAATTTCAGTTTTTCATGAAACTCACGATGCTATTTACTAGTTTACACTGAAGCTATTTATTACTAGCTAAAAACATGCAAATTACTCTTAATGTTTCTAGCTTTTCACAATATTTTAAAAATAATTATTTTCCTAGAAGATTTGTTCATAAGAAAAGATGGCAGAGAATTGCACTCAGTCTGCATCCTTGGAAAAATCTAATTTTTTTAAATTTACTTATTCAATGAATGAATCAGTACATGCAATTTCTTTTGCACAATATAGACTTCTCTACATTTCACTTAAGCTTCATCTAAAGCTTCCTTTTCCATCTGTAAGTTACTACATCAGCTAGCCATCTTTCTCTGTAACTAAAGACATTTCAAATTCTAAGGAGTATGTCTTATGGATATCCACCATTTACATGCGTATATACATAAGGGGCTATGAAGCAATTTGAGAAATAAAGAATGAAATATTATTTTTTTTTTTACCAAGCAAGCAGTGTATATGAAATATGAGTAGCAATAAATTCTTATTTGGAAATTTTAGAACCTCCAAAACAGCTGAGTAAAATACTGTGCTTGTCTTTGTAAGCATAAAAGAATTACAGGAATGGAAATCAGTGCTGTCAGTTTTCATTATATTCCTGATGTCTTTCTTCCCACAATTACTAAAGGTTGTTAAGATGTGTTTACACTGCTCAAACTAACAAATTGCAGCAGGAGTCGAGTCAGTAAATATCCTGCTTGACATCTTTTAGAAAATAAACATAAAAAGCCATCAATCATCTGTTTTCAGCTTCACGTTCTGCCAAAATGAAATAGCAAACCAGGCTTTGCAAATAATGGATGCTTTCTCAAGTATGCATTACCAGTGAGTCACATAGGTACCGAGAAAATATTGTTAAATGAGCTAAGTTAACTCAGTGAACTGGTACTGAAATGGAAAAGTGTCTGCTTCATGAACCAACGGAGCCTCGGGCCACAAGGGACTGTCAGATCATCCCACTCTCACCTCCTGTGTCACACAGGTCAGGGAACTTCTCCCCAGTCCTCCTTTCTCGAGACAATCAGGATGTCTAAAACTTGACAACAGTGTGTCTAAAACCTAACTTAAGCTTGCTTTCCATAAGAGAGTTTATCCTTTAAGACAAATGCACAATTCACCTCTCTCATTTTCTCCCCAGCATGTAAGCTGTTGAACACGTGTGATTAATTTCTCATTGACATTTGCTGAGCACAGGAATCTGCTGATTAAAGAGGCATTTTATTCTTGGTTATGAATACAGTGCAACTAGGAGACTCCTGCCTCTGGCCTGCCAGTCTCCCCCTCAGTGACACAGCATATATTCCTTACTTGTTTTCCCTGCCTTGTATTTCATCCTTCCCCCTTTTCTTCAAAGAAGCATGTCCAGAACAAGACACTCAGGAAAGCCAACCTGTCTCCAGTCAGAGGTATCGGAAAAAAGGCAAGTATGCTGAGAAGCTCCGAAGTTCACAGCCTCAGTGGGCTTGCAGCAAAGCACGACGTAATGTAGTTGATAATACAGACACATCATCATAATTTGAGCTTTATGGATCCAGCTCTGCTCCAGCAGGGCCCATTCATTTGGTCTTTTTGACGTGTGAAACCTGCAAGATTGCTTGAAGCTAGTAAGTTACTAAACCTGAACTAACTCTGAAGAGTTAACCCAAAACTGGTATAATCTACCCACAGATAATTTAGATTTGACTGCGCTAAATTTTTGTGCAATTTCTCACTGAACTAATTCTGCATGAAAAAGTAAAGAGGTAGATCTGGAAGGACATTCCATATTTTTCTGATTAACAAAAAATCTGGCCTTACATGAATAGTGGAATTTAGCTTTAATTATGAAGCTGAAACCAGTCTTTCCATAATTGCTTTCTACGATTTCAATAGCATTTTAAATTCTAGGGAAAAAAAATAGAATTAATTACCATTACTAGCTAAATGCAGAAAGATAATGAGATTTGTAGAAAGTAGAGTTTACATCTCCTAGTCCATGACCTACCATTTTATTGAGTCACTCTACAATATTTTCAGGTTTTTAAAATTTATCACAGTATTCAATGGAATTACCTTATTGGGGCAATCACAGGTTTGGGTGGGTTTTTTTTAGAAAAGGGAATCTTGGCTCATGGAAAAGCATAGAAATAACAAAATTAAAAAGGTAAAAGCAGAAGAAAAATCTCATTTTTTATAGCTGATCATCAAAGCACTTAATATATGATTCACTGTATTCTGATTTTGGCAACACAGACACAAACAGTTGGTATTTTCCCTCTTTTCCTCACTTCTAATTTCACTTTAAAGGAGGAAAGAACTAATATCCTTGCACTTCCTGATACTGCAGAATAAAACTCAGAGATAACAAACATGGCAAACTGCAAGGCTTCATGAATAAAGGTAATTGAATAGGTGAATAACTCACCAATTAGATGGAGAGAAAATTGGCACTTGAAAACGCAGACTTAGTAAAAAGTATTTTTGAAAAACCAGAATATTTTAAGACTCTAAATTTTAGAGACTTACTGAAAAATGACAACAAGAAATCTAATGCTGGTAGGCAAGGAGAAGGGAAAAGAGATGTTGAAAATTATTAACTGAAACAAAATTGGAAGAAATTACTAATTGAGGACATAAAATGAACAGATAATACAATAAAATGTAACACAAATTTGCAAAGGTAGGTTGAACTAGACTTGTGCAGTAGTATTTCTAGACAGGATATTTTTGCATAAGAGAAATTCAGTAGATTTCATCTATTCTTACTTTAATAAAGCATTTGATACTGTGCCTCATGGGAAAACTACCAGTTAAGCTGAAAAAAACGAGGATTAAAAAAGAAACTGTGTGTGGGATAAAGAAGATGCCTCAAGTGAAAGGCAATAGGCAGTGCTGAGAAAGAGCAAAAGAAGGATTCTTGAGAGATTCCTTGAAGATTCATCTTAGCTTCCTTAATATTTTCACCAGGGACTTTAGAGTAAATATTAGGAGCACAATGACAACACAAATGTGTAAAACATGGGAAATAGGTGCAGTAACAATAATTAGATAATTCCAAAGAATAGGAGAGAAAAACATATTAAAATATCTTAAAGAGTTAAAGAAAAACATATTAAAATACTTTAAGAAGGCACAATACATTTTGACACATGAACAGCAATAAACATTTACTATAAACTGGGAATATGTCAGCTCAAAATGATCAAAACTCTAAGAATTAACTTTTCACAGAAGGGCTATGTGACGCAAGCATGATACAGACATCAAAACTCGTGTTCCTTGACTGTGTTAGATAAAACATTTCTGGTATAACAGTACTGCTAGTAACAGTGCACGGCATCTCATGCGGATGACTTTGCACAGTTCTCTTCACAACGTTCAAGAAGGTGGATTTCAAACTTTAACAGAGAAAGACTCCTGAAATGATAAAAATGAAGAACGGGAGGCTACTCTGAGACAGGGTGATGAAAGCCTAGGTTGCATGAACATAAAACTCTCATCTGCAAACGCATCATGGGGCGTGGAGGAACTGGAGATGATGAAACGCTATTGAAGGATGGAACTATCCTTCCCTCATTTGGGATACAGGACAAGGTTAGCATGCTAAATTTTGGGAACTAATTTTACTGTAAAGTGATGATACACCTGTAGAGCAAATAGGACTTGAAATGACCTTCACGTGGGTGAAGTAGGGGACTGGAAAGGGGAAGCACAGTGAGAAAGACTGATTCAGCCCTACTGTTAAAGGAGTATGTTTACAAAGGAGTATCAGGATGCGGACCTAACAAACCAGGGATTCTTTCACAGACCTCTGCTCCAAAACTGAAATCAGGGATGTTTACACATATCCTCATTTCCATTTAGTTTCACAACAGAGACCAAGAAGGTTCTATGCTGCTGTGCAACTCATCCACTTTTGTTTGTTCAGTGAAATGAACATGCATGGAGAGCTTTAATCAAGTCCTCTCCAGGTACAATGACTCTCTCCACTTGCCTTCTCAGCTTCAATAATGTTTGTAGTGTTCTTCTTTTTAAGCCAGACAGATTCTTCTGAGCCTTGAGGGCATTTACATACTACCCTTCCTTTAGAAACTTGTATATAATGAGTATGTTAACGATCCTTGTCTTAAAACCCAGCAAACTTTTGAGTTTCTCCTGACCTCCTCTTGTATGGAATTAACATTTATTCAACCTTTGGCAGTCTTTCTGATAGAAACAAATTTTGGGATGACAACTGATTTGTCCTTGAGCAATTGTACACTACATAGTAACTACCTGCTCCAATGTTAATGGAATTTATTCTCATTCCTTTTATTCAAAATGTTTGGCAGAAGGAGCCCAGTATACTGAGTTACTACAGTCTTTTAAAAATAATCAGTTATAAGATAACTGCCTAGTAATTCAAATCTTTACAATCTGTCTACTGCCTCAGAAATAAATATCCATTGACAATGACAGATACCGTTCTGTTTGCTTTACAGACATTTACCACTTTGATCCCTAATCCACCCTTTTATATCTGCACGGTAAGGTAATGCCCCTGTGCTGAAAAATGTATTTATGTGTAAGTTTCTGTCTTTACTCAGGCAATAACGGCAGTAATAGCAGAGTTAATTAGTCCTCAGCCATTCAGATTTCAAATAAATTTCAATAGTGAAAAACATTAATTTCTGAGAAAGAATAAATAATGTATTTTATTACCCTGTGTGTGTGGATGTGTATAAAATATAAGTAAAAAATAAGAAGTCTGTATAAGGAAGGCCATTTTTTTGAAGGAGAGGAAACAGGTGAGGGAGCCATGAAAATTCTATAGGCTCTTCATAGGAAGTATGCAAAATGCATATGAAGAATGATGTTTGTCTCTGGCCTCAGAATCTGGCAGGTCCATTTACGTTCAACATTATCTACAGGAAGAGTTAATGTAAGTTAAATACTGAATAATACAGGAATATATGCCATACACAAAATGATTTTAAAAGTATTTTTAGCTAGTGAAGTCTCAAAGGCAACATATGCTGAAATGAAAATGGGTCATACTTAAAAAGAGGTTTTCATATATTGATGTGGTTCATATCCCTGACGAATTATAAACCTTTGCTGCAAACTACCAGGGCATTATATGAGACTTCTTAAATATAGTTCAAAATTATAATAGTAGGTTTCCTGTTATTCTCTTCATAATGGTAATTACACTGACTGAGCAGATTAGATACTCCATGAGAAATTCAGCTGTACATGTAGTAAAGAATGACATGCTGAACCCTGTATAATTGCCAGGGCAAATGTAATTTTATTTAAAAAATCTGTTCTGTATTCATAACAGTACAATGATGGGGGGATGCTAAATAAAATGTCGTACTGACTGTAAACAAGTACTGTTGATGGAAGTGCTGCTTATACCACTATGTTTGCCATTAAGAAAGTAACCACTGTTTTTAGGAAACATTCAGAGTCTTGTTCGATTGAGACTGTGAAAATGAGAGCACTTGGGGAATAGACCTGGGAACCTGGCAACCGCACTGCTGAGAAAGGATTCTCACAACAAAAATAATTTGCATATTCACCTCTGTATTACCTAACAAGGACACTCCTGCAATTCAAGATTCATTATCAGTATCTAGTGCACAAGTTAAAGTGTAAATAATAATTAGCTAGAAATAGTTTTTCCTTATTTTCCACAAAAGTACAATATATGGTATTAGGGCTAAGTATATTGTACATCAAGTTCATTATGAAATCTGTAAGAGTCCAGCTAGAGATACCAACAGGAGCAGGATTTGGCCCTAAAATACCATTTTATTTGGATTCCTCTCAGTGGCTTTGTCTTTTGCATCAGAGAAATGTGTTCAATGCTACACAAAATTCTGGTGGACACAGTCTATCTACTCCTTTCAGTAAAATGATTTTTTTCTGAGTTTCTGAGTTTCTGCATTTTTAGTCGGAACTGGTATTTAATTAAGCAACTAAACTATAAACACAACCTATAAACCTCTAGCTTCAGCTAACTCACAGAGTGAATTTCCATTTACTCACTGTATGTGATAGGCTTTCCTCTCATCCATTCTCTAATCTAGTTATTCGCCAGGTCACTTAAGGGACAACTTTGCTATCCTGTCTTAAGATGGGCAATGGTTTCTTTCAAAGGATGGAGAAACCTAACGTAAAATGACTAAAATCAGGTACAGTCCTTTTTCTTTTTTTTTTTTTTTTTTTCTGTGCCCGTAACTATGTCATCTGTGCTTGATGGTCTGGGTTTCTGACATAAAGAGCCTGAGAAAAACTAAGATTAGTAAGTGTGTGACACAAGGAAGCTTTGTACTTGAGGTGATTGATGTGCCATTGTATGAAAGTGTATACATTGTGTAAAAGTGCACAGGCGAGGTTTTAGAGTGCAAAGGTGAAAGGAAACAATCTCTAAAATTTTCTCATTTCACGAATTATTTTCCATTAATTGTTTCTGAATTTCTAATTTGAAGAGATATTTTCTTTAATACCCACAGGTATAAAAATATTAAATGGGATATTTGTGCTATCTAGCTTTAGGTATCTTACCTAGAAGGGAAACTGTCTTTAGGGTGTTTTGTATTTGATGGTGTGAGATAGGTCCTTTCACAGAGAAACTGTTGAAGGACCTTCAGAGCACTCTGAGTGCCCTGCCTCCGAACCTCTCCCTGTCGATTGGAGGGGTCAGCAGATCGTCTGAGCAATGTGAGCTCCCATCAACTCATTCTAACAGACTGTGGCATGAATATCCATCCCACTAGTGCATTCCTTCCTCTCTTTTTTAAAAATTACTAATAGGTATCCTATTTACAGGGCATTTAAAGCTTTTAAACAAAAAACAGTGGAAGTCTTGGAAATCAGTGGGATTTTTTGACTCTTCACTTATGGACACAGTTGTTAAAAAAGTAGTTTTAATAATTTGCTAAATTTCAAGCCCCTCATTGGCAAGGAGCTCCTCTTTGAACTACATTGATGCAACTTCATAGTAATCATGCCAGTCTGTCCTTCCAGATGGAAAATCAGTTCATCACCAGCTCAGTGCCCCTTCCCATAACTGTGGTTGATATTATTCGTGAAACCCCACAAAGCACCACAATCGATCTTCCTTTGGATAAGTTTGTCACATAAGACAAAGCAGTGCACAGCTCTGTTTCACAGAATAGATATGCACAGTCCCTCATACTTCTACGCAGTCAGTACTACTCAGCTGCAAATACTACTTCAGCTGTGCTCTTCGTATGATGATTTCTAAATACTGGGATATAAGAACTCAAAACCTGCTCCCTGTACTATAGGAGAACACACACCACATCATCTTCATGAAATTAGGAACACAAAGAACTACCACCCTTGTAACCCTCAGCTGTAACTAGAAAAAGAAACATATCACTAAACAAAGCCATATCAGAGAAATGTAAAACCAGTTTTACAAGTTTAGTTTTCCTAGAAAGACCTTCATTAATGAATTGAGCAATCCTGTTATGAAACAGATACAATTTTTGCAGAGGACTATGAAATTACATTTCTCTAAATACACAAACTGATTTTGAATTTAACAAAATTAAACTTTTCTGCATCATTTATTTATAGTTTCACAGAAAATACAATTTCATCATATTCCAAAACAGAAAGTTAGCTAAACTGCTAATAAATACGTACATCATAATTAAGTATCAGTGTAAATACATGGGCTATACTACATCAAAATCAATTTTAATGTTCACAAATGTTCTGGTCAGTATCTTGGTATTGTTCAAATCAAGAAAAATAATGACAACAGACACAACACACTACATCTGTAATACATGCAGACATGCACACAAATAGTAATCACCTGAGTCCTTTTCTGCTGTTGCTAAATAAAAAAAAATAGGGAAAGAAAAACATCATTACAGAAATAAAACTCATATAATTACGGAAGAATAAATATCACATAAGGAGGTAAAATATTCTTAAAATCTTGAGTACATCACACAAGTGATGGGTTTTGTCATGTGAGGGAGAAATGGTGCATGTTTTTGAGTAATATATTTGCATTTACTAGTCCTATATAGTCTTTGTTTCAAACTCAGGCACTGAGCTTGCAGCCATATTGTGCCCAGGAATTTAGAAACATATATGATATTAAAAGAATATAACAAAGTAAGAATATGAGATATTATTTGTATTAGAACCTTCTTCGTATCTCTACTTTTTAGGTATTTGCTATTGGTCTATAGCTGATATCATCTTGTAATAGTTACATTCTGACTAACTGATATGATGTTGCTCACTGAAGAAATATTCAAAGGACAAAAATCTCCAAAATGTATGCCAGCCATATTTGAGGACATCAGTAATGCTATAGAGATAAGGACTATATGCTTTCTGTATGCAGTTTGAGGAGTAAGCATTTAATACAAACACTAATATAAATTACTTTCAAGAGAAGAATGTAACTTCAGTGCACAGATACAATAATGCTCCTATAAACCTAAAGAGGCAGAATGGAACCTATTGCTGAAAAATATTACATTTATATTGATACAAAAGTAGGATGTTTGTAATGCCAGAGGATCAAAAGAGACCAATACAGTACTCATTGCTACTGAAATCCAGTGCATTGAATCTTCTGATGTTATGATGCCGAAGTCCTTCACTTTCAAACAGCACTTTATTCTCAGGAAAGTACTTCACCTATTTATATTTATATATGCCATAATCTGTTGTGCTTTGAGTTTACAACTACATGAGTGTAAAACTACTTCAATAAATCTAGTTGTGTTCCAACCAAAAGGCAATAAATCCAAAAAGAAATCTGCAAGTAGAAATATGGGAGTCAGTTTCATATGCTGTTCCAGCTTAGTGTTAACAGTGTGAATATTCTAAAGTGCAAACTTTGCTACTTCAGGGGAAGTCCCACAATTCGCTAGGATATAGTCAAAAATCTTGGGAAAAGATGTATTTACATCACTGCAAGAAACTTTTCCAATCCATTTTATTGTCAATGAGTTTAGATATCTTTTGCAAGCTTCTGTCATATTATAAAAAGGTTTCTTTTTTTATACTCATTTTTTCAACAGGTTTGATACGTGATTTAAATACTGAACATTATATCCCTTTATGAATACAGAAAGATAAAAACTAAGTAAAATAGTTTTTTTTCTTTCCATTTTCCAGAATAGATTTAATATTCATCCTTTTTTCTTTAACACAACATGATATCATAATTAATTATGATAAACTGGTTACTAGGATGGTTTCATGTTGTTACTTCCATGATATAATACTGGTTGCTATAGTGATGAGATGGATCTTTTGTTAATCACTTGTGAGATCGGTTAACCCATGTTTTTCAGAGAATTTGAGCAGACATAAATAATGGGAAAAAAGTTGGCTTTATAATATTGCTAAATATATGAGGCTTCTTCAATTTGCTCCTATGCTAACTCTGTTTCTTCTGGTGTATTGCTAGAAATACACCAGTTATTAAAAAATTATTATGCATAAAATTTGTATTTTTTAAAAACAGAATCCATCCGTCAGTATTTTCCTGCGATTAATTCTAGCTCCAAAAATCCAGCGTATACAGCTTTCTGCTCTTGAATATATCTGGACAGGAGTATCTCAAGCTTTTTGTACTTTATGGAGAATAAAAGTCTGTCTTGACAAGGCATTTGACTATTACGACTTCCTTTTTGTTCTACATAAGGTTTACAAATAGTAAAATGACACTGTGCATCCTGGCCAAAATTTTTTAGCAAAATTTTAGTTAATTTCATGATATACTTTATAGAACATACCAAACTTTCAGAAAAACTCCGGATTACCTTCAAACCTAGTATTTTGTCCTATTAATTCAATCAATCAGGATGTAATTAAGGTTTTAATAATCAGAATATTATTATACATCTGATAACACAGCCGCAAAAATAAATAGCTTTAATCTATTTGTCTGCCTTATAAATACTTCAGAAAAGAATTTATACACAGAGTTTTCAACTGTCAAGGCAGTGACACTGCTGTTAAGTAAAGAATTGCCTGTCAGTAGTTTAATTACTAGAAATAGCTAGAGAAATAAAAAATAACCCATAAACAACCTCTTAGATTTATGAAGAACTCAAAAGTAAGAACGAAGGGCAACTTAAATTAGGAAGTCCTAGTCTTTCATTCAAACAGGGTCCCAGGAGGCATATTAAAGCAATGAATAGGAAAAAGCTCCACAGTTCACCAGCTGAGATTTTAATGAGACATTTCCCCTTGCTGTGGAAGGGGTTTGTTCTGGAAAGGGAAAAGGCTGCTTACGGAATATGCAGTTAATAGGCACTGTTGGCTTTTACAGCCACTTTGGCAGTTGATTGCTGTACTAACCTTCTATTTTGGCATATTCTGTAAGTCGAGTGTAATTGATCAAGGCAGCCTTCTCCAGACATTTTCTAACCACTTTCTTCACCTCTTCTGCTGGTATGGGAGTGGCAATATCTTTCATTAAAACCTGTGTCAGAGACAATTACACCACTTCATTACAATTATTACCCAAACCCCACAGGAAAAGGATAAAAGTATCCCAAAGTTACTACAGATCTGAAAATTATTAAAAGCAGAAGTCAAAAAGGAACTATTTCAGGCGGTGGAGCTGGATCTTCGTCTTTGAAAGTTTCTGTTCAACCCTGGTTTGAGTGCCTGTATGGTATTTATCTCTCCTGTTTGGCACCTTGCAGCCTGCCAGGCAGTCTTTGGGTGATGTCAAGACCAGTAGAACAAGAGCATTCCATGGATGGGCTGGATCATGGTTACCACTAAAGATGTGGTTGTGGAAATTTGCTTGGTCCTCACCTGTGGAAAAGCTTCAACCATTGCATAACCATGGACTCTTCAACAGGGTAAAGTTATTCAAATTCAACATGTCCTTGCTGTGAAAGAAATGTCACCTATAGCGGGCAGGGAAAACATCTAACTTCCAGCAGAATATTTTGTTACGGAGAAGTAGAAGAACAGTCTATATGAAGGTTTTCAAACCATGTGATTTGTTACCTCACCTACTGCAAGTGAGGTAAACCAAGAATCCATACCTCTGTATATGAATGCAGCATAATATACTCTGGATTAATATAATTAAAAAAAAAAGAAAAAATATTGTTGGTAATTCACTTGCATTTTAACTTTAATTCTGCACTCCATTAACATTCAACAGGTAGGTGTAAACAAAACTCAGTATGTTTTTTACCACATTTTCATGTAAATAATAAAATCTCAGATAACTCACAACCTTAAAAAAATGCTTCTCAAGTGGATCTCTGGACAAGCTTCACCCTTATATATCTAAAAATTACTATTAAAAGGAGGAAGCAAGAGATACAGTCTGGGGAAGGACGTGGTAGAAAAGAAACTGGTTCAGCAACAGAGAAGCTATTAGGAAGACATTGCTGCAAGGCAGACTTCTAGAACACTTGCACACAAATACGACTTACCTACTTGTGTTACCTTGCTTTTTTAAAATTAGTAACTTCTGGGTTATCAACAAGTGAATATACAGTATTCAAAACCTTTTGTACTTGGTCTGATTTTTTTTCAAGTTTTTCAAAGACAGGTAAAATAAAATGGTTCTAACCCATTCTGCATCCCCAAATGTAGGAAAGCACATTTATTCCCAGTCAAGACTGACAGCGGTGTTGCCTGAGCACCAGTTAGAGCACCATTGCCATTTGTAACAGCAGGAACAGAGAGAGGAAATGGATGTTTCATAAAGCACAAAGGAACCTACACAGCACTACAATCACTGAGATGGTAAGTGAAATAAAACATATATACTCAGACTCCCTATGTGTTTTCTGAACATGGAAGAGGTTTTCTAAGAGAGAATCTCTATCCATTAAGTGTTTTGCAGTGCAGAATAACTAATATTTGCCAGGACCAAACCTCTCAGATTTTGGCAAAGCAACACAGCCTGGGATCTAAGCTTTTTTTGAATTCATACCTTCATCAGACTCCTGCTGATACAATTCCTTTGGAATGTCTGCTGGAATTTAAAGTCTTCTTTCCACAGAGATGACTGAGATGCCTTTATCATTACGAGGTATTCTCCCTTCCAGTCAATACAAGAGGATTTGCTGGGCACGAGTTTACATTTATAGCTGACCATATCAGATTTGCTGCGTATAGCTTTTGCTTCTTAAATTGACTCAGATTATGCATTTATGGAATATTATCTGAATTATATAGAAGGCTTTTAATATTACATAAGAGTATAGACAATATCAGCAGCATAGAAGGCATAAACACCAGGAAAGGGGGGCTGTAGAGTAGACTTGTACTACTTTAGAGGTAATGCTGGGTAAGTGTTAAATTAATAAGGAGCAGAGTCACTGACTACAATTCAGTGGCTTGAAGTGAAAGTAAATAAGCCCTACAGAAAACAGCTGTTTGCCTCTGTGGAAGACAATGAGAGAAAAAAAAAAACAACCAGCTTTCCAGTGAGCAGTTAAAACCAGTAGTAAAATACCTGAGACGACATGAGTCTGCTTTCAGCAGCCTGAAGGCAAAATAAAAATGCAGGCTCAGTAGTCACACAGAATTTAAAGTATGTTCTCAAACTTACCCTTTCAAGTAATGAAAGTGTGGCTTTTAAAGCTCCTTCAGGACGTCCAAAAGGGAAACAGTATCTTAAAAAGTAAAAAATTTAAAGGCAGAAAAAAAGAAAAGGAGAAAGGAAGAAAAAAGAGGAACACAAAATTATCAGAATTATAAAAGCTGCTTTACGAATTTACTTTAAGATGTATCTGCATACAATTTGCATTAAATTATGTTAGCAGAAGACTCCCATACCTGGAGTACTAATAAAAGCAGAAAGCCTCTTCAGTAGTCTGCCACGGAGTACATACATATCACAGCAGTATTGCCCTACCAGCACTTTAGGCCTAAATGCAGAAAAACCCCTAAAAGACAGAAAGCATCACTTCCAATTTATCAACTATGAAGGATATTTAAAGGTCTCTGGTGAGTTTAATTGTCATCTTCCTGGAAGGAGGTACCATTTCTCATGTAGCCATGACTGCTACTGGACCTGTGAAGCAGCATTCTGTATACTGTATTTTATTTTAAAATTGGAGTAAGACAAGGATAAAATGTCAGATATTTTAATTTCTAGAGATACAAATGCTGGGAGACATTGCATATTTTTTCTATCATATTAAAAATACCTTGGAAAAGCACTTAAATTTTATCAGCTACAACTTAAACCATACCCAATTCTAAAATTATGTAAATTAAAAAGTGATTGCATTCATAGCTTTGTTTTTTATCCCTTGTCTGCTGAATAATGCAATATAGCAGGTCAATGAGAGTATAGTGCTCAGGCAACTGTAACCTCTCTTAATCCTGTCTATAAAATCTTACTGGGATATCCCCAGCTGGAAAAGGGATTTTTTACTTTGCTGAGATTGTATTTTCTTATTATTACTCACTGAGAATGGTAGCCTTCTATTCTAATGTTTTCCACTAGTCATATCTTTTCTAACAATAAAAGGATTCAGACCAGTGAATTTTAGATCCACATTTTGGTCAGCCAAAACAAAGCCTCATAAACGAGGTAAAAACAGTGAGAATTTCAGTATTTGGTTTCATCTCTGGAAAGACTCCAGAGATAAAATTCACACAGCCAGGCAAGAGGCTAAGTCCAAGACCTTCATGATAGCTTTCTCAGAAATATTGTCTCTTCCACATTTGATGCCCGAGAGGCAGGCAAAGATCTGAAGTCTCAGTGGGTAGACAAGGTGATGGAGAGGACAGGTATAAGAACCTGAAGAACTACTTTAGATGACAGCCACTAGCAAGGGACAGGTGGACTGCATCTTAATCACAATGGAAGCAGGCTGATAGCAGTAAAAATGAAATTAAAAAGACCATAGGGGAGTATTAAAACTGGAAGCTGCAGGTCAGTTGGCGGGCAAGGGAGAGTGTCTTTTTCAGACAGGTGTGACCTAGTGACTCAGGTGGACACAGCAACTGTTCAGAGCTGCTCTGAAAAGGCAGGAAGAGACATGCATTCCTAACCAGTGCTAACCAGTGCACACAACACTAAGCAATGGAGAGAGGGCAAATCTTAGAAAAGTACTAGCATATTGAAGGGAAAAAAATGTGCTGATGATCCTTGAAAGTCTGTACCACTGATCCCCTAGTAGTAATGATCAGTGTGATTACAAAATGTTAAGTGAGAATAGAGGAGCTGCAAATGCAAGGCTTCAACTCTAGACATACACATTTGACTGGTATCTGGTATTAGGACAAGGAATTTTGACAATATTTTGAGACGCAGGTATGAATTGCTTCCTTGAACAGCTAATTTAGGAGCCACAAAAAAAGATGTTATTCTGGATTTGGTGTCAAATGTGAAGAGGACATAGCTTGAGAGGTGCAGAGCAGAAGAGCTGCTCTGTAGTAATAATCATAAGGCAATGCAATTTAAGAATGTAGCAAAAGAGAGCAGGGCAAGCAAAATCAGTACATACACATTTAGTACATGGATATACAATTTCAAAAATGAGATCTATGAAAAAATGAAGAACTTGAAAAGTGAAAGCAAAACCCTTAAAGATGCAATCAAAAAAGAGCAAGAAACCTACAAGCAGCCTGAGGTAAAATTCAAAACAGTAGGAGCCAAATGCATGCCACAATTAAGAAACCAAAGTGGTAACAAACAGTCAAACACCCTCTCTGTGATTCCATAAGGAAGATAAAGAGGTTACTGTAGAGAATCTGGCATTTAAAAGTGATAAAATTTATCTGAACATGAAGGACATAAAAGTTTCTGAAATATTCTAGGAAATATAACAAATAAACAGCATGGATGCCCAAACTGACAGTAGAAAGGACAGTGGAAGCAGGAAACCAGCCTGGGAGATGGTGGCAATGCCTGATGACAGAGAATACAGGGCATTCAAGGACAGTAAGGCCAAAGCAGAGAAATTCAGTGCACACTCTGCATAAATCTTTACTGTTGAATGTATTTTCTAAATATTGTGCACTTCACAGTTATCATAACAATTTTTAAGGACTGAAATATGGAGCTGTTTTAATACCATATTTTCCTAAGAAAGCAATCTAACAGCCAGGTTTACTCCTTGTTAATCACTAGCGGTGATCTTTATACATGTCTTGAGTCAAGGTTTTATTTAAAATGTTACTTCCCATGCTTTGTCAGGATGTCCTACATTGTGACTTTATATGCTTTATAGATTCAGATTCTAAGGCACTATCTTTTTTCTTTATTCCAGTATTATGCCAGTATCCTTGTTTAAATCCAGACATTTCACCTAATTTTTTTTTATTTCTAGTATTTGTTAACAGTAAGAAATGGTCATTACTCCTTACCTGGCAGAGCACAGTTTGCCTGTATTGATTAAATAGGATTTTAAGGCAAACCTTAGAGTCCTCTGATGGATGAAGTCATTCATGTTTGAATGACACATTTAATTGCTCTCAAGGAGGAGATTCTCATGCTGTTTAAATTTGCTCAAAATCCACCAAGACTGAGGCAGAAAGATTCTATGTTCAGTGATGTAGCCCAAGCTCACCGACATAACTCTAATGTGTAGGTTAGCAGACATGATAGGGATTTTTGTTTCACCTCAAAAGATTATTTATACATTTATACAAGACTTTATTGTACATTTTGTAATTAGTCTCATGCATGTGAAGGCCTGAAGGTAGGGAACACTCTGTTCTATACTGTTTGGTATCATTTCTCTTGTAAGAGCTCTTTATTCCCATAGAAGGGAGGAAAGAGGAAATGTGTTAGTGAAGATTCTTTAAAGGAAAGGAAGGATCATTGTTTTTCCCCAAAAGGAACACTCTCCAAGGAGAATCCTAGCTCTCTTTAGTTTAATATAGATACGAAGTCCCAAGTGAAGGCTGCTATGTCCTCCATGTTTCAAAAAATCCACAGTGACCTATGATGCCAGTGAATACTAGATATTTACCTCATCAAACCAGAGAAGCATTCAACAAACTCATAGTCAATCCTGCCAAACAAAAGTTCTGTTTAATAAAGAACTATTTCAACTGTGGAACTGGCTGTTATGACATGATGCAGACAAAAAAATTCTATAAATACAGTCTAAAAGGATTAGATTGACAGAATAGTGGCAGATAGGTTGGCTTAGTGTGACAAAGTAACAGGCTTGGTGGTCTACCTGCAATTTTTATACTAAGTTTCATAAACCATCCATTGCTGCAAAATAGCAGGAAATCTCACATTTCCTGTTTCTTGTACTCCTTCTCTAAACATCTTCTGCTGGTACTGACAGTCCTTAATATGACAAACTCTTTATTGAGCATGATGATCCTTAACTTAGGAAAGATAAGTATACCATGAAACGAAGAAAATTACATTAGACATCAAGGAAAGTTTTAGCTGCCATCTATCAAAGATGTTCTCTACTCATATGATTTTACTGATCCATAGTAATCCAGAAATAGTTATGGAACAGTCACTTTCACTCAGACAAATTTCTTGGTTAGAGTTACACAAAGCTTGAACTTTAAAAAATAAACAAAACCAAAGCCTATATTCTTGCACAATCTTTTCTATCGTAGAAAAATACAACTCACATATTACACAAACAAATTTCAAGTACAACCACTTCTGTAAATAAATTATTCCGTATTTAAGCTATTCCTTTGCAGGTAGACTATTTTATTTTCACTCCACTTGTTCAAGACCAAAATTAAACACCACAAGAAAATTCTTCCAGAAAAAAATGTAGCATTCATTGAATAAATTATACACTCACCTGAAATGGCTTATTTGGTTTTCTAAAAGGGAGGAAAGTCTGTCCTTAATTTCCTCAAACCTTTCTCTCTCTTCCACAGATACGGTTCCAATTCCATCTGGCCTGTAATATTAAATATTTAATAATTGTTTATATGTCTTCATGTGGATTTGTCTTTGGACAGTGATCTTTATTTCTAAAGTTTTCATTTCACATGAGTGTTAACTCCCCTTTCCCCTTTCTCATCGTCTCAAAGGATAAACAGTTACTTGCGAAAATAGTTAAAGAACAGGCTGTAACTGGACAAAGAACTTAACTTTTGAGCTGAACTTTTGAACGCAAGTCCTAAGTTTCTACATCATCTCTATATGAACACAAGGTAGCATATAACTCTTGCAAATCCTTCCAAAAGACAATACCTTTTCTCAAGAAAATTAGTACTATTGTCACAGTAGAGAGACCTACTCCAATCTTGTCAAATTTCAACTCCTTGAATCTTCTATTTATTTTCCTAGAGGCACACTATAGCTAAAAGTGATTTTAAAGTAAAGGTAGGAGGGAAACTACAGTGAGAAAAGCCACAGCAGGCAACACCTAGGAATCCTTCATAGTGAGGATAGAGTTCGATTCCCCATCCTATACTGACAAATAGCATCATGTGATGAAGACTTCCACACAGGCGCATCATTAAAGAGGCAACAAAAAAGTCTTCAAAAAACAAAAGCACTGGCATTTTTTTAAACAGAAAATTTAAGTCACAATAATTCAAAATAAGCTTATTTATTATGTTAAGCATACACTTAGTCTAAAGTCTTAGCCTAAATGTGTTACTAATGTACTTATATTAAAATGATGACAAAAGTAAAAAAAAAATTTAAATACACAGTTCCCAAATATTATTTTTGCCATGCAGTCACAACTTCCCCACATACAGCATACTTTAAAAATAAGTATCTGAAAACTTCCTGTTACTTTCTTAACTTCCAGCTCCAAGGTAACAAATCAGCTACTGCTTCTCACTGGAGTTTCTCAACCCGACACTATGTGTGGATCTGCCCTGTATCTTCTTCGGAGCCACTGATACCTTGTTTGGCTACCTAGAAACAGAGACTAGACAGGAGTAAGGGAATAAAGGTAGGTATTTATTTGAAAGGCCTTCAAAGGTACACCCTGGGGAGCCAAAGGCTACATCCAAAATGGACCCCAAGATGGACGACGAGTCACGAGTTCTTCACACTTTTATAGGTTTGGGTCATTTGCATATCAGCATAAATTTGCCAATTAAAACTTTAGCTAATGATGTAATGTCTTCAATTTCTCCACCTGTCTAGGGGCCTTAGTTTACACCTTTTGGGCCTAGGACAATCTGAGTGTCCTTGAATAGCAAGCTCGGAGAGGCTTTGTTGTGTCCATCTGGCCTAAGAGAGCAGCTAACAAGCTACAAGAAACTTCAGAGTTACACACTAGGCAATATAGGATTTGAAAAATATAAAAGTTAAAATGTAAGGCATCACCTCCAAAACTATCTCAGTGTTTCTAGAAATGAGAAAATTGTAGGAAAATGACATGAAGAAAGACAACATTCTTGGAACATTCTGATTGTTCCAGGAATTGTTCTAGGATTCTATGAACATATTTTTCCTAAACTCTTACTTTAACTTTCTGCACTATACTTAAATCTAGGAGGGATAAGTTGCTACCTGGTCATGACATAAACAATTATCTCACCCTTTAAATCACTCATATTTGTGACCTGTCAAGTCAAGGTGGACAGAATGCCTGAATTCTTTAAATTATTGTGAAGACAACAATAAAAAATCAGATGTGGTGGGTATAGTAGTAGTCAGGCACATCAATATACCATCGTATAAATTTGATGTGAAAGAGAAAAAAACTTACCTTCTCTCTTTTGATAGATGCCAGGATACTTTACCTCAGCCTTCTGACAGATGGAATGAGCTCAAATTTAAGTAAATTGCATTGTCTGATTTCATTGTCAGGAGAGATTGCGCTCTGGACTGATAAAGTAAATAGTTCTGTCATATTAGGCCTCGCTGAGGCATGTCATATACATGTCAGAAAAGACCTAGGGGTCCAGATAACAGTAAGTGAAAAAGGTGAGCCAGCAGGATGTCATATCTGTCATCCTGCACTAAGGCTAGGATCACTACATACCAGGGAGCTGTCACTTCATCGAGTTTGTTGTCATAAGGAACCTTGTTGACAACAACTAAAATTTTCAGAACTGCTACATATATGTTTGCATAGAAGCAGATGTCCCAGAAGAAGGAGTACAGAAAAAGGTGTTGGAAAAGTACCATCTATAACACTGAAAAACTCATCTCTTGAAAACATGCTTTTAGAAAATACCACGAAGTCTGAATCACAATTTTGTTTCTTCTTGTTGCAAACCTTATCGCAACAAGAATATAAAAATGCATTTTTGCAATGCAATTCTGAGACGTATTGTGCTGGTGATAATTTTTCTTCTTAAGGGAATATATAGCTACTACTGATGAGAAAAGAATCCATGGAAAAAAGAATCTGCCTCTGAGATGAGCTGAAATATTAAAAACAGATAAATATTTCTAAATTCCTGCTCATTTTATCTTCTAGATATCTTTTTTTTTTTTTTACTTTGAAGACTGAATAAAACAAATAGCACTCTTTTGAGCTGGTTATTTTTATTCTTGAATTACTGTGCCTGCAAAGAAAATCAGACTCACGCAGTCATTTAGTTTTCAAAGCTTTAGGTCATCCATAAACTATGCAAGAACTATTTTGCAACTAAAAGCAACAACAAATGTGTCTTTCCTACTGTCTCAAATGCTATGTGGTTTGGTCTTGATTTTTTTCAGTTCAAAACCAGCACTAAGCTTTGTTATTGCAGCCTGGGACCTCTCTTAGAAGAACTTGGCCAAGAAAAGTGATGGACTGTCTGAAGAAGAGTTTTCATTTTAACATCATCTTCTCAAGAAGGTGATGGAGAGTGAATTTTCCTTTCCTCCATGCTCTTTTTCCTCCTTATCGTTCACAACATTTTTTAGAATTAGAGAACTAGGTGAAACAGTGAACACTCAAAATCCGAGTAGCCTTCTCACACTTATATTAGGTTTCCATTTTTTGAGAACTCTGTCAGTTGGTTTGGGATTGGCCTGTCTTATCTGCTTAGATCACAGTCACTGGCACAGATGTAATGTTATCTCAGGTCACAGGTCAAATTGTTTAATTCACTCAGACTTAAATATCAAAAGAGATTTGAAATAAATACCTCATGAACTAGAGCTAGTCAATTCGAGCAGAAAACAGCTGTTTGATCATAAACCACTTAAATAATTAATCAAAAATAAAGGTTGACCAGAATTTTAAAACTTATTTTTACTGCAAAAATCTTGCAAGATTGTTGGCCTGACAGCAGTTACTCTAGAGAAGATGACTGATTAGGTGGAGGATTTCTGTTTTCTTGTTGCAATGCACTGTTTTCTCCTCACTTGATATAATCCTTTTAGGGTTGGAGTACCCTCTAGAATTATTTTGATCTCTAGACGTCTTAAAACCTGCAATAATTTGCAAAGGTCACTTGATGAATTGTAGGATTAAGATTATTGTGAATACCTACAGCACGGAAGATAAAATTGTATTTCAGTTCCAACGGGATTTAGATATGATGGACACTGGGTTGACTGTAGATTGATTCCAGCCCTCAACTTTGGAAACAGCTTCTCCTAGTGGCCTCTCAGAGAGTGAATTGTTACTTTAAGCAAGACTGCTTTGTTAAGACAGCCTTGGAAATACTAACTGAATATGCCTGACTTTTTCCCTCTGCAACATCATTGATACTGGTGCTTTTTTTCATCTTTAAATATTTTAAAAATGTTATAAGTCTTTTCAATGAGCTTTCCTCATTAAAAACACAGACCATCCCTTTGGTCTGTCATGAAAACAAAGAGTATGAGGGGAGTAACGCAGAGTGGTATTCTAACATACACAAAGGCTGACCAAAAAGAATTTGCCAGAGCAAGATAAGAAATTATTACGAAAAACAAAATAAAAAATACTTCAGCTAAGGTCTTTAAGACATTTCTGTAATAAACTATATTTCAAGGACATAGAAAAAACAAAACCAAACTTAAATGGCATCCTTTCTCCTAGAAACAAAGTGTTTTAGAAGACTTCAGTGCTTTCTAAGAGAATTTGTTTTTATATTCAGCAGGATGCACTATCAAATGAAAGAACAGTGACAAGTTTCAAATTAGCAAGATAAAAATTTGACTGCTTGTTTCTTAGAAAACCAAAGATTAAATTTTTTAGAGTTTGATGTAGCTGTTATTATCTATCTATAGGACTTAATATTCAAGAACTTAAATATCCAAATTTTCCTTTAAAATGCAACTGTATTAAGGCTTTTGCAGAGTCTATGGTTTATCTTACAGAAATATAAGAACGATGATTTCCACTATCAGCTTAGAAGAAGACAGAGCAGACGTTTTTTGTTACAGGAAACGAAGACAGTGCATTACCACATGGCATTCAAACACAGCTTTAACCAGCAGACACTTGGAAGACTGAGCATTTTGTTGTTTATATTAACTATTCTTCAAATATTCTGACATAAAACTGGCACAATAGAGCCTTCTGCTGTATGCAGTTCTCAGGCTGCTCCGACATCTGCTTACAGGTCGTGCCCTTTTTACACAACTGAATGAAAAAGACCAATTCTGAAGGTCACTAAAACAGATTGAGATCATAAATTGAGTTAATTTCAATATTCTTTTATGCAGTTATATTTTAGATGGGATTCATTAATGCCCTTCTACTGAAAAGCAAAGCATGTATTAATATAATATCATTTACCCAATGCATAAGGGTACGTAAAGGCAGTAAGCAGTTGAAATTAATGACAAAATATTGTATAATGTTTAGGGATGCTAAGTGTTTTTAATAGCATTCCTTCATTGCCTAAGATGGCAAGTATAACCTTAAACAGGCAGAACTTTTTTCTGATATTTCTTAATAATGTGTGAATTGTGTTTAAATTTTCTATTGACATTTTCTCTTAGGCTTTTCAGCAGCAGATTTGTTTTGAGACATTGAAAAATGTGCCTCTGTTAATAATGTAGTGAGGACACATTTTGTTATAACATTTTTATATCTAGGAACACTTTCCAACACAGGACAGTAGCCTTCATTTAAACAAAGGTGAAGTCAACATGGCTTCAGTTGACACCTGCAACAAGGTAAAGTGTTTTGCTTCTAGCTTTGAATACAAAAGAACCCCACTGACAACTTTTTTCTAGCTACTTACAAGAGTAATATATAGAAAACTGTGCCACTAGTTGAATGACATACATTAAAAAATATATATAAACTAAACCAGTTACTCCAAATGTAACTATTTAGATAGGTTTCCCCATCAGAGGCTTGGGGCTGTGATGCTCATAAGCAGTTTAAGTCTTATTACATATTGTTTACGAAAGATGCAAAATGAAGGAGAAACCATCCAGATACAGACAAACTTACTTTAAAGTTAAGTTAGTGAGAGAAGAAAATACCTATTCAGAAGTTCCAGAAAAAAATTCAGAAGAGACAAAGCAATGTAATGATATTATTTTCTTTATTTTTATGAAGTTCCTTGTCCCAGATTTAAAAGATATTTCTCTGAACATTCTTTTATGACTTGACACAAAGTGTAAAATTGCAATAAACATTTATCACAAAACACTGAAAAATGAAAAGAAATATATGAATGCATAGCACTCTCCAAAGTTTCCAGTTTCACTTCTCTTGTGTGTCCCTTTATTCTACTCTAAGATATTTCCTCCAAGCATAACCAAAGCAGGAAGCCTGTCAGAGAGTCTACACTGCCAAATGATGGCAAGGACCCAAAAGTAGCTCCCAGAGAGGGCAAGGCTATTACAGAGATAGAAAACAATTTTTTTGTACTGGTGTATTATTATGAAGCAAATTATTATGAAGATTTTTATGCTGGAACCCTTCCTCGTTCATAGCAAAAGAATTCTTAATTTTCAGCCCAGAATGTTTTAAAAATGAAAGCAACTAAAAAAAAACCCTTATGGAACAAATTAGAAAAACAGACAGCGGTAAGTTGCCAAGACCACCTGGCAACTTGAATCATCTGTGGTTATGTGAAAGTACTCATCAAGAACTGCCATCCTCCTGGGGAATGGGAGATCAGAATCAGAACAGGAGGATAAAAATCAGAAAAAGTCTCCAAGGAGCCGAGGGAACTACAGGCCAGTAAGTATTACACACATCCCAGAAAATTAGAAGGAACTATAATATAAGGACATTTAAGTATAAAAGTAAGGAAATTTGGGTAAATGTTATCTATTGTCAAGTGTGTATGGCTTTGAAGCTGTAAGACAGAGAAATCTTAGCTTCTGATCTTAAAGTTCTCTAAAAGGATTGAAAACAGATGGATGAGTGTGACCTGACTCATATGAGATACCTGGATTTCCAAAGCTCTTTTGTCAGAGTCCCTAATCAAAAGCTTTTAAGGCAATTAAGAAGTGTCTGAGTAAAAGTCCCTACATTTACATTTAAAATTAGAGTGGCGATTACTTGCTGTGAAGGCATGTTATCAGCAGAGTTCTGCAGAGATCTGTACTAAGACTTGTGTTATTTTACAGTATTCATAAATGACCTGGCTAACAGCTGAGAACTGAGGTGATAGTAAATGTAATTTTAATGATAGTTATGTGGTATAGTGTGGAATTCCAAAAAGACCTCATGAAATCAGGTAGCAATACAACAGCAAACAATGAAATACATAGATAAATGCAAGGAAAACACAGCTGTTATTCAGAATGGAGATACTGGTTTTATGACGGAAAATTCCATGAAATCGTCCCTTTTCAGCAGCAGTCAAAGGAGCAAATCAACACTGGGAAACATTAGAAAAAGATAAGGAACTAGCAAGAAAACTTCCGTCCAATGCAATCATTGCATTGTTCACTTCTAATTCTTGAATGTTAAATAGCAAAGAGACAGAATGGGATTTTTCTTTTTTCTCCTTTGTCTCTCCAATAGCAGCAGAGCATGAAATGAGATGTGTAGGAGTCAAGTTCAAAGCAAGAGTTCTTCAAGCAAGAGGAGGCTGAGTTGTGGAACTTGCTGCCAGAGGTGTTGAGGGTGAGAAGCGCTTACAGAGGTTCAGGGGTGCAATGGACAAGTACCTGAAATAAAGACTCACTCCAGGTTACCAAACAGGGCATATTCTGAGCTGCAAGGAGTTGGGAGTCGGAAAGAGGAAATATTGCACATGCTTGCCCTTCTTTTACTCCAAGCAGGTCAATGCTGGAGAGAGATGACTGACTGGCTTAGAAGAACCCTGACTCAATATGACTGTTCTTCTATGGAAACACACATGTGCTGAAGCTTTAGCAATAAAGACAACCCCCCCATTCATCTTCAGCTACATACTGATTTCAGTAGCATTACTTTCACATTCACTTCTTGTATCTGAACTTCCAATATATCAGATATCTTTCTGAATAAAAAAACAAGGGAATATGCTTGAATTTTGAATTTTTCAATTCAGTCTGTAACTCAGCAGGTGGAAAGAAGTCACTTCACACTTCATGTGATACCCACCAGCATTCATTTCAGACAAGAGGGACTGAATAGAAGTCACAGCATGAAAAGTAGACAAGAGTGAACATGATGGGGAAGAAAACAATAGCTCCTACCTGGACTGTTTAGACTGAAATGTCAGCATTCAGGAATGTCCTGTAGTTTCCTGTTCTGCCCATTTCACTTTCACCAGCGATAAGTTTATGCATAAGTGCAGAGCAAAAAGTTTACTTGTGAACTAACTATATTGATGAGGACTATATAGAATACGTCATATAAATGACCATGGAATATTTCAAAAGAAAACCATTGTGATGAGAAGCCAAAGGAGATGCTACTGTAAAGCCACATAGCACCAGAAGTACAGACAATGAAAGATGATTTTATTTACGGAGAAAAGAAAAAAAGAAAAACAGTTGACTCAAACCCAAGGATGTATATTTGTTTAAACATAGCACAGATATTCTTTTAGTGAAATGTTTTCCTTTTTGGCTATTTAGGAAGAGAATCTCTTAAGACTGTCATCTAAAAAAGCAGAAATGCCTTTTCTACACAAGCAGTTTCTTAGCCCACTTGTAACGGACTAACGAACGGGAAAGGGAAAGGAAAAGGGAAAATAAGCTTTGAATTTCTCAGTCTAGGACTCAGCACATTGTGTTTGACCCTGAGTAAACAATTCTGTTCCCAAACCAACAACACTAGCATAAAACACACAAAGTACCAGTACGCTTGATAAATCTAGCAGAAGTTGTTGCCTATATCTTCATCTCAGGAAAGAAAAGAAAGAAGCTGGGGACTGTTCTCTGGTCCTGAGATCAGGAGACAAGGACTGCTGCATACAGCCTACACTGGAGCTCAGTTCAGGTCTCCTCTGTGCTCCAAATGTCCCTGAAGCTCTACAACAACAAAACTTCTACATGTTTATTCCAAGTGTTTTGAAATAAACCCATGGTAACATGTTAAAGTCTGCAAGAGCATTACTGCCTGCAGCATGAAACATGTTTCAAGTCCTAGGGTGCAGCAAAACAGCACAGGGGATACCTGAAGGTTCAAAAACATGTTGGAAGAGTTTGAAAACATATGAGGGGTGGAAAGAGCCAAAGCTGATTCAGACTGAGCTTATCCTCACCAGAAATGAAGGTGAGAGACACTTGTATCTGATCATTTGACTGATGTCACTAGATTGCCTATTATTTTAAAATTCATACATAAAAGAAATGGACAATATGAACTACAGATGGGGCTGCATTTCTACATGCTCCTCCACCGCCTGACTTCAAGATCAATTTTGATGATCTTTCTCAGGCTAGGGGAGGGTCTAAGATCCCTCTGTGAAGCAAAGGTGACATATAAATTAAATACATCATGCCTAGAGTATAAAGCCCTTTGTTCTGTGGTCTTTCTGATTCCCAGCCTGACTTACAAAACAAAGATGTATAACGCCAGGGACCAGCCTAGAACTTTGGCCTGTCGTGCATTGTCTGTGAAATTCTCTTTTACCTCTTACTATTTCTTAGTGCTGCAGTAAATGAATGAGTGGGTATATTATGTGCCCGTAGATGTGTGTCTGTCATTCTGAGTGAGTGTGTCTGCCTCTGTCCTTGACTTACTTTTTTTCTTTCTTCATGTTTCTTTTTCTTCCTTTTTACAATATCTCAGTTCTAGTCAGACCCTCTCTGTTCAACAATTCTTTTATTCCTAAAACACTCATAATGCTATTCAGAGAATATCTGTACAGTAGGAATAGACAGAATACAGAGTGCTTACCACTGTGTAAATGATGTGCTCCCTGAGATATTTTCATGCACTGCGTGCATGGTTGTCCTTCACTCAAATTATGAAATAAAAAGAAATGTATCTGCCTTTCTTTTGAATTCTTGAAATAAGTTTGAGCAATTATCACATATATTTGTCTTCTTAGGTTGAAACCAATAACAAAAAGGCAAGAAACAACAAAGACTCAATAGGAAATATGAATGTGTCAGCTTCTTGAGGAACTGACAAAGAAGCATGCTTTTACAGAGAATAAGTTACCAAATAAAAGCCATAAATCTCCTGCCTTACCAGTATGAATGTTAAGATTCTTGACAGCATTTCAAGCACATTCAAAGACATTTCAATTTTGGATATTATTATCACGTACTATATATTGTTAATCTACCACTATGAAATCACTCAGGTCACAAATGCCCAGCTCCAGACGAGGCTTTGTCTGAGCCAGTGAAGGAAACAATATCTTTCCTAAGCATTGCCTCTTCTTCTCTGGCTTGAGGACAAATAAAACAGCCTCTGTCACTGACTGGTTGCAAAGCAACATAAGCATATATCTTGGGCAGAAAATCTCTCTCTCTTCCAATCCCTACCAAGATTCAGTTTGGAGATTTACTGACAGCAACACAGTAATTTCTTTTTGGGACTGTGATGTTTTTCCCTAGTGGCAGGATTGGATCAGTTGGGAGGACCTATTGGGTTTCTCCTTGCTATTTTGGAACTTCTTAAACATATTCCATACAGCAGTCTACAACTCTAGTGCACAAAACAGGTATAAATGCACGCTCTCCTATAATTTGACAGATTGCCTGCCCCACTCTCCACTCAAATACAAGGAAGACAGGGAGCAAGTTCACTGCATTGTCACTGTGATAGTCAGAGACCAGAGCACGTGCTCTGAGATGACGCTGAGGGAGCTCGGCTTGCTCAGCCTGGAGAATAGGAGGTGTTGAGGTGGACTGAATGAGAGCCCTCCAGCTGTACTGGGTGGTAGACAAGCAGCAATAGATGTAACTACACTGAAAATAGGCAGGTTCAAACTGGGTAAAGTCCTGACTGGAAAAAGCCCTGAGCAACCTGGTCTGACCTTGTAACTGACCCTGCTTCACGCAGAAGGTTTGCCTAGACACCTCCTGTGGTCCCTTCTGACCTGAGCTATCCAATGATCTGATCTGCAACAGCTGCTCTCCAGCAGCAGAGCTAGTCCTCTCATAGTCTGGAATAAGACATAGATGAAGCAGTGCTTCTTTTAAAGAATGTGCAAAAATAGCAAAGCAACAACTTAAATTTTTGTCTAAGTCTTTCACTTGCAAGTGGAATGAAGCTATCATCCCAAGACAATCACTGTGGCCAAAAGCTCATGAAGTAGTCTACCTGTCTAGTGGAAAGGATTCCATAAGTGTCCTAGCTCTTCCTGGCTGGGGGTTACACCTAATTCATAATATATGTTATTTCAATCCATGACAGCACAGACAGAAGAACTCAGTATAGTATGATTAGTTATAGTTATAGTTGTAGTTATTATTATTTATAGTTGTAGTTATTATTAGTTATAGTTGCCAAGCTACAGACTGCAGAAAAGAGTCATAATTTCCCTTAAACTGCAAAATTGTTCAAAATGTTCACTGGAAACACCATTTAGTACCACAGTATAAATGCAGAATGAAAAAGACTACCCTTTTAACAAGATGAGATCCTTTTATCTTGAAAACACATTGCATTAAGACAGTACACACTGAAAAGAGATTTTTTTTTTAACAGTAATCTGTATGGAACCTCCAGTGCCCCTGAAGAAACTTTCATGAACTTTCTGTTGTGTGCAGTTCCCTATCTGGTGAACGCAAGAGCCTATAAATACTTTTACTCAGACTATGCATTTAAATACTATGGATTAAAAAATATATCATCAAATTACCTGTTACCATGAACATGAGAAGCACAAAATGCAAAGCTGTAGTGGAGCAAGGTTGGATCAATGACAGAACCATTTTCTGAATATTCAATCAGTTCATCGAGATAGCAGAGATGGCGGTGACAGCCTCTCACTCCGTAGCGAGCGCAGTATTCATCCAATACGAAGACCTGACCTGGGCTAAACCAGCCCTGAATGGCAAAAAAGCATACACCATTTTGAGATTTATTTTCCCACTCTCAGCTTTAAATCAAAACAGGACTAGAAACACAGATTTTTATGTCCATTGCATAAACTTTTTGTATAAGAATGCTTTACATCTGACTAATGCTGACGGCACTGGAAGCTAGATCCTACAATAGCCCTCTTACTGAAAGGATTAAATGTCAGGACACTATTTGCAGTTACGAGTTACCACCTCTATGAAATACACAGTTTACAAAAAACATGCTAATATATCCAAAGTCTGGTACAGATTAAGTTATATATCAAAATAAAATAAACTAACACCTTAAAACAATTAGTTTTGTTTTAGTAATCAATTGTAAGATACAAACTAATATTTGGGTAATGCTGAGGGACATTGACATGGACATTAAAACACAGTTTCTAGGTGTTCAGTTCTCTGTGGCTGCAACTTTAATATTCTGACCACAGTTCAACCCTTTACTGCATGCTCTTTTAACAACTTTTAAACAACTTTTAAACAACTTTTACTACTAAAGAGATACAAAGCTAGGTAGTTTGTTAAAAGCCACCTGAGTAAGATGAGTAAGATTTGACCTTAAATAGTAATTAGATATTCTCAGGCTTACTGAGAGCTTTATTGGTCAGCATCTTGATGAGACCAGAACGGCTTAACCCTGACACTGATATGAGCAAAGTATAGACATGAGCAAAGTCCTTCACACCACAAAAACAGTTCTTGAATGAACCCATAGTGTAAAAAATATAATTGAGTCTTGATGCAGAAATACGATAAAAAGTAGCACAGTGAGCTTCCAAAAAGCAGCATGGAGAAAAACATAAACCTCAGAAAACTACAACTACTACAACTTCTACATAAGCATTTTTCTTTGTTCTTGTTTTGATTGTGGTGATATTTCCCTCTCATCATCTCATTGTCTCTCATCATTCCATCTCATCAAATGGTTAAGAGAGATTGATGAATATCTGAACACAAATATACAAATAACTTGGTAAGAAAAATTATTTTCCAAAGTCATGAATTTATAACATCAATATAGCAGGTGAAGACCAATATTTACCTAATGCTTGGGAATACTTCTGCAAAATCAGATGTTTAATATTTGTACAAAATATCAGCAAAAATACTACTGAACAATACTTAAAAATACACTCACATCAGTTTTAAAAAAAGTGTTTTAACTTTACTAAAAAACCTGCATGAGACAGGAATTAAAGCTCTATATCCTCCCCAAACTCTTCAATTTAACATATTATCTGCAAACAAGAACACCTCAAAGGTATTTCATATTTAATAAATTTGTTTGCTCCTAATTAATTTCTTTGAAGTCAATCTTTCCACTGCCTTTAAGGAGCTTCATCTGTTTCTAGAGAACACTTAGCTTTATTACAGAACCCAGAGCAGTACCCAGCATTTTAATGCAGTATCTGACCATGTTGCAATGCCTCATGTAGCTTACACAGTGTTTGATAGAAAACATGATATTCTATTGAAAGAAGTAGAAAAGGGATTTTAACTGTATTTCTGCAATAACATTTATCCTAGCCCTTGATATAATCAACCATGGGTATTGTGATTGATATTCTCTCAACATGTTGTCATTGCCACGGATCTCTCCCTACATTTTTATGGAAAACGTAACAAAATGTTGCATATCATTTCCGAGCAGTACAAAAGCAAACTATTTAAAATTCCGCTCATTGTCATAGGATATAATTGCTGCAAGAGCACACAATTTTAAAGAACCCATTAATTTAACTTCAGTCTCTCTTAAAAAATCTGTTTGTGTGGTCATTTTTCATATAAATGTGTGCTTTCCTTGCCCTTGTTCAATCCCATATCATGCACAAGACTCTCAAACACGTAACAAATATATCCTACAAAGTACTGGTATTAGATAATCATATATTTTTTATTTTATAATTGAAAAACCCCCCAAACCCAAAACTCCCCAACCTCCTCAATACTCTCCCTATACCAAGAAAAATGTAGAATTGAAGAAATTGAGGTTATATAATAAGTTAATACAGAACTTTGCATAATATTAATTCCTATGCTTTTAATTTTTTTTTACAGGTTGCTATGTGTGATTACACTGTATTTGTTGAAATAAAGGAATGAATTGTTTATAAAAAATTATAGGAAATGAGCTGTTAGAGAAAAGAAAAATCACAATCATATGTCCATGTATTTTACTGTTACCTTGATATTTCCAATTTTTTAAAAATAAAAAAATATAGTTAAATATACAATTAAAAAAATTATCACCCATTCCACTTATTAAAAGCTGAATTTAAAAAAGAATGCTAAGAAATACATCTGCTTTATGGTTGCTATAGCACTGTGCATTTCACCTAACCTCTTCTAAAAGTTCCTGATTTCAAGGTTATATTAAGTGTCTTACTATATTATTATTATAAAAAAAGATTTTGACCCCAATGCACTGGTAGAAAGCTAACCATTTTCTCTTTGAGTGCCAATTACTTTGTACAGATGTACCTTCAGGCCTCTTTGATTCAGAGTGCAACCCACAGACAGAAAACGAGTATTTTAACTTTTCTATACGTACGTATCTGGCAGTATTTTAAAAGGGAGACAACTGTCATCAAATAATAATTTTTCCACTTTTTAACAACTGCAAACAAAGCTAAAAATTCCAATTATTATCTTTGTATTACAAGACTAGTCAAAACAATGGAAAAGAGAAGTATAAATCCCCATTATCTTTTTTTGTTGCTGTTGGGACAGTAAAGTGAAAAAAAATTATGTGCTGTGAGGCATTTTAGATCCTTAGTGAGAGATCGCTCTTTCAGACATGATATCAGGTGAAAAATAAAGCCTCAGGAAGTTATGAGGTCTGACCTACACAAACCTGTTTAACAAGTGTGTATAATCTGATGAATTTCCACAAGATTGTTGCTGGTTTTCTTCCCTAATGAAAAGGAAACCTGAAGCAGCCCCATCGTCAACTAGTTCACAAAGCACAGAATAGAAAATGATTGTAGGAAAAGGAAACTGCAGCCAACATCTTACCTTTTATGATGGTAATGATGGTATTTGAATGTGGAAAACATTCATTTTGATACAGAGATCACATTCTATTTGCTTTTGTTTAATAATTTCGTTACCTTTGCTACCTGCAATGCAGGTAATACACATAAGCCCATATATCTATATTTCTTATAGGTCTGCCTCCCTTCTTTGGTGTTCCTCCTTCACATTGGAGTGGAATGAAGCATTACAAGACATGTGAAAATGTCTTAGATGAGACAAATACATTCGGACCATAAAATGTCTGTACAGATGTCAGTAAATCCTACCACAGGAGTTCTTACATTGTCAAAATCTTCTGGTTTTATTCAAACTTCCCCAGAGAACATGACAAATTTCAGCTGATAAAATTGAAGACCGTTTGTGTCTCTTTGCTTTCTACTGAGTGGCACAGCAGCCGCTTGCAAGTATATAATTTTCAAATTTAAAACCAATCGATTGGACCCTTTATATCACCTACAACTGCAGCTGTTGAATGAACAAGGAAGAAAGGACTACTTTGTAACAACTCTTTCTCACTTCTTTATATCTATGTTCCAGTCAGTACTCACCAAACAAGAATAGGAGTCATTCAATCTGTGATCCAAGGTCTGTCTCTGAAGCAGTCTAAAGAGGGAGGCATGGTCAAATTTGCAGGGATTAGCAGAAATAAACTCATCCATGCCATGCTTCTGGCCACGGTCTGTATCTGTTATACAAAGGAAAAATGTGCAAAGCAATAAATGTGAGTGTGTGTTCAGACTTACAAACACTAGTGTATGCATGGCATATAAGTCTCATTATCTAAGCTTTCTTGAAAGTATCTCAAAGAAATAACTCATATAGAGAGGTGCTTGCAGGTGAATTATTATAGAATCTTGATCTTTTAATCTGAAAATATTATTACTGAATTATTTTTCTACCATAACAATCTACAGAGTATAACAGTGAAAAAAAAATTGCTACCCACTGACAGATAAACTAAAATTTAGAAAGGCTGCCAGAAAACACAACATAGCATATTAAAAAAGTCTTAAAGCATTGTGTTCTAGTTTGTTTCAATTTAAAAACAGTGCTATAAGTAGAAAAAAAAAATATTCTGTAATTTCCTTGTTTAGTATGCCTCTCTAATTTTAGCAAAATAACCACAAAATATTAAAAAAAAAAAGAAAAAGAAAAAACTTTAAAAAAAAACCTGAACAGGTTTATGCATTTATTTCTTCAGAAAGGAAAGAGCATCTTTACTGCAGTTCAAAGTACCACTTAATAGAAATATTCATCATGGCTTGAAGCCTACTTCTCAAATGGCAAACTGGAGCAGAAATGAACACACTGGCTTGAGCTAGGTCATTTCCAGCCTTCTTTTTGTACTCGGCTTTTAATGAGACAAACCTTAATGTAGTAATGGCAAAGAGCTCCTTCAACCTTCCAGCAAAGTGTACTGAAAAAGGGAGCAGCATTTTTGTGTAAATACATTGAGAAAACATACCATCCCAAATGGCACTTCAATCAAAGGCCCAAATTTATTGTTCTTCACAGATTGCATCTTTCAACGCCTTTAAACCCCGCGGGTTTATCAAAAGAGAAGCTCTAGTGATTGCTTTCATTAATGCTATGTTTTGTCAAAGTCTTCAATGTGAATTATCTATCTAGTATGGACAGAAAAAGCCTTACAGTGCCCAAAAGGACTAGTTACGTATTAGCACATTAGCTGTCTTAGATTCTATAGACTGTACTGGGGTGAACAGTCCTATCAACTTAAAAATTGACTTCCCCTTTCAATAGGGTCCTAGCTCTTTGTTCCTTTAAATTCAAACCTAGGTCTTTTTATATTCGTTACCAGAAAAGTATAGATCTAAGTGTATCCTAAATGCAATTTTGAAAACCTGCATAGTAGAAATCTAAAATTTCTAAAGAAAGGAGACAAAAGTTTATTGATTAAACCCAATTATAGAGTCAGGTTCATAATAAAACTCAATATTGATCTGTGGGCATGATGCTAACATAATCAGTCACATTTAGAAATTTAGCCCGAGATCATATTGATCCATGTCAAGTCCAACTTTCAGCTGTATTTGTGGATGGAAGAATTATTTAATTCAAGCTGAAGGATCTGCAACATCAAATCCTAGAAAGATGCAGAAACTAATTCATATCACTTGGCTTTGCATTGTCAAAGCAAGAGTCACATCCATGTGACAGATTTCACCAAGGTGGACGTAGCAAATAAACAATATGACAATATGTCGATGGTGTAAGGTATGAGACCATCATCCCAGAGAAACAGCAGTATGTATTTTAAATGATTGAAAGATCTGTAGCATATGTGATTACATAGATTAGCAATATTTCAATGAGCATTAGGCTAGCCTATCATTAATGAAAAATCTAGCTCATATTTTTGACACAGGTACAGGAAATGCTCTCTCTTAATTAGTGCAATTTAACTGTATTTAAACACATTAATTCAAAGATAAACAACTGATACCAACACAACTACATTACCAAAAGTACTGAACAACATATGAAGTTATTTGTAGCTTCCAAAATGTCCAAACACAGATAAAATTCTTTCAAACTCATTATATTTAATGTACAAGTGACTGATTTTGACATTTCTTGTAAGTTTTCCTTCTTATAAGAATGTCAGGTTTATAATATACTATAAACATTATTTATAGTAAGACAGTTGACAAAAAAAAAGTATTAATATTTCTTTTTGCCATCATGTAGAAAATTATACAGACCTGAACCATTCTTAAACTAATCTTTTTGGGTTTTTTTCTGGTTAACCACACCAATATAAAAGATGTCCCTTTTTTAAGAGAGAAGGTGTAAGTACTGACAAGTAATTTAAGTATTTTGAAATCAGGAGACTGGATGTTGCAAATGAAACAGATCTAGCATACTGATTATCATAATGATGATATCCAGATGATCATAATGAGTAAGGTGACCTATTGAACACAATACAGCTTCTGAAAGCAGAATTTGCTATTACATAATTTGGGCAAAATAAGCAAAAGTATTGATTTAAGTGCATAAATATTTGCTAGATTTAATTCTAAAAGAAAGATCCATGACTGATCATCTTTTTGAGTGACTCAAGGAGTACAAATAACATTGTCAAACAATAACAGAAGATCTGTTACCAAATATGTTTTAGCAACAGAAAAACAACTAAAAACTTACCTTTGCCAGCTGTAGGCGAGCAGGAAATAACATAAAAATAGATCTAGTGTAATACATTACATTTTTGTTTATTGCTGCGATATACATACAAGATAACTGGTAAATATTTTGAAACGAAAAGGAATTAAAAAAATTTAAGAACTTGAGCAAAGATTATGAGGAATTCATAAATGGTGTATAGATTGTGACCAAAAAAATTACTCAAGACCCTACTTTTAAAAATTGTTAGAGTGATTGATTTTTTCAAATTCTTACACAAATGAGCTTTAGCTGTCCTGTTCAAACAACATGCAAATGCAAAAGGCATATTAGGTGCTATATTGTCATATAGTTAAGCAAAAAAATACAAATCCATTTTTCTCTACATTTTCTCAATCTCGGAAAATATTGGGAAGATATTTGGGGAGAGCTTTGAAGCAGTAATATTTCTTTTGCTTTTTCACAATTAGTTTTTCTTCCCTTCTTAATCAAGTATGTTGCCATGCTTTCCATGTCGCCTTTAACTCAAAATCACTGGCTGCTATCTCCATGTTGCACTGCCTGTTTCAGTTTGCGTATTTCATCTTCTGGAAACTGTTAGCCAAAAAGCTATCCATTTTTTTTTTTTTTTTTTTGGATCAATATAGGACAAATAAATATATTTTGAAATGATGGTTAAAACTAACAAAAGCATATTCCTTGGGTGTTCTTTTATAAAAGGATTTTATTTTGGCAGAATAGCATTCTAAGTACACCTTTTGTCATCTTTGCAAGAAACTTTCAATTTTAGTCCAGCTGCAAAGGCAATAAAAGTCATCACATCCTCAGTGACTCAGCTGACTGAATTAAGACTACCAAGAATTTCATGTTTATGGCACATTCTCAAGGGGTTCTAGCATCCCTACACAGCATCTCTGCCCCATTCCAGCCCAGAAGCAAATACACATTTCCTGCATCATCTACTCTGTGCTAGGGTGAACTACAGGTACTGGCCTTGCTGAGTGGTGACCTACTCCTTTTCGTGGCTCTCGGTGACATCTCTGCTTGAGTCTAAGCATCATGAAAGCAATCTGAACTAGCTCAGGCAAGCAGGAAAGAAGAGCAGGTAGAGGCAAGCAATCTAGTATTGTAGGGATTAAAAAGATTTAAAGACTAAGACTAATAGGGTAAGAACTATGACTCTGTTACAGAAGGGGCTGGAACTGGTCAGAAAAGACAGTGGCAAGACATGCATTACATTCCTTCAAGTGCCACTCCAGACAGATGGTGACATCTTACATTGGGAACATTTTGACTCCTGATCATTGACCAGGACTCCAAAGTGCTACATGCTTAGAAACACAGGCCAAAGAGACAATCTATGACCCCAGAACTTTATAATTTAGGTACCAGGCCATGAAATAACTTCTGCAGAGAAAGTGGCAGAGAATGAGAAAGCAGCTGGCCCATATGGCCTGACTGTCAGGCTGGGGATACCACACTGACTGATTGCCAGTATCTTGTTGAAGGGCAGATTTGAAGAGGATAGTAGATAGCTTTTACATGTTCCTGACTACAGCAGAGAGCACACAGGTGACTTACTGACTGCCTAAGGTGGTGGAGGCCAGTGTAAACATTTTCTTTCTAAAAGGGAGACAGCGGTGGTTGGAGGCAAGCAGGAAATGGACATAAATGGGAATGGGGAAACATGCAGGGAGAGTGGAGTTACTGCAGTCTTTCAAATGGCAGAAGGGTATGGTGGACACAAAGCTGCAAAACCTGCCAAGAAAACTATGTCAAATGAAAAAATATCTTTTACTTGTTTGTTTCTAAAAATGTAATTAATTGAAAGAGATCATCTCAGAACTCATGCAGGTATAGGTTCAGAATGATATTTGGCTTTGCATTTCTTCACTAAGACATCACAATCCCCTCGTGCTGCTTTTAACTCCTGTGTTATGAACAAGTTATTAGCAGTGCTCAGCACTCCAGCAGCCTTTTCAATTGTATGAATATATCTCCTAATACACCGCTCATTAAGAACGGGATCACTTCCTGAACCTCTATGTGATTCAGATTAATCTATTTTTCATTGGTGCTTTCCCTGAAACATTAACGTCCTTGGGAAACTTCTGGCTGTTCTACAATCATGCATCCTTAAATAATCTCTTCTTTCATTCAACATGCTTATGCACAACAGTGGAACTGAAGGTCAGTCTCCTTTTCTTCATCATTAGCCTGTCTTCACTTTTGTTTTGGAGTCACTTAATACCACAAAACTGCAATACCAAGTTACTCAGAGATGAAAAAATTTGCTAGTATACATTTTAGAAGATGGACAGGTACAATAGTAGTTTGATTCTGTTAAATGACCACTTTCAGATACTTCTCATAACTATCAAGAAAATTTCAGAATGAAAGAAGATATTTTATAAACACAATACAGAAAAACATTGAAACATTTCTCCTCAGGTTGACTTTTTTCTACATTCTGCAGTTTAAAGATATCTAATTTTCTCCAAGTTATCGAAAATTCTTTTTGACCATTTTATCAGGGTGAGTTGATTTTTCATCTCAGAGGATAAAGAAGATGGGGACAGACTTTGAAGGTTTGAATGCCATTAACTGAAATTTGTTTTGCAAAGCCCAAGCTTGTTTTCTGCTTTCTGTATGTGGAGATGGCATTGCATGATATACTGTAGAAAGTAAAACATAAAAAATCATAAAATCATAAAAGTAGTAATTGACAAATTATCTGGTCAAAACTGTATTCCTAATAGTAAAAACGTATCACAGTAAAGAAGAAAAAATTGGAAATTAGTTTCATTTAATATATATGCCAGCTATCAAGTACTTGGTGTTATATCTTGATTAAAAATAAAAGACACTTAGCTTCATGCAAACATTTTTCTAGGGGAAAAGAAAATGAACTTCTCATGAAACTGAATCTATTTAAATGTGACAAAAGGTCATCTATAGTTTCTTCTTAGGAGTAAAACTATGCCTCAAGAAATTCAGCACAGGAAGTAGGAGTCTTACAAAATTATTTAAGGTTTTAATATCTGAAAACCCTAGTTCTTAAAGTTTCTTAAAAACTGAATAATTTGATTATGCCCAGTTCTACCTCAAGAGACAGAATAAAAAAAATTCCTCATGTAGAGAAAACTGGGGTATTATAGAAATTAGTCAAACAATGGTTCTAAATCTCACATTAAATTAAATTTCACAAGTTACTCTATTGCAAAGAAATCTATGAATTATAAGTTATTAATTATTTTGTGAATTATTACATAATATCAATACTGAAGTACATTAAACCCAAAGGCAAATAATAATTTAAACATGGATTTTTGATTTAGATACAGTTCAGTCATATGAGTTTGCATAAGGAGATACATAAGCATGACAGAAAAATACATGATATTTGATACTTTTGAGCTTCCCTTAAAATGTCTGTAAAATAATCCTCACATTTTCTATGGTTTCCACCTAAGAACTGTAGTCCCTCTAAAATAATGTCTAAAATAGTATCATGATGTGACAATCTTGCTGTTTAATTCTTTAACATTATCAGTAATTTTATCTCTGAAAACATAATTTCAGTATATCCAAACTTGTGATTGCTTTTTGTACCTTTTTCTTCCTATAATTTTCATTGCCCTGTGGTCAGAGTTTTCTAGTTGCTTTCACTTCCAGGTAAACACCGTGTCCAAAGCCAGGAGCAATTCCTTGGCTACTGCTGACAGTGGTCACTTCTTTTGTACTTTCTAATTGGTGCACACGAAGTAGAGAGATCAGGCAGAAACACAGTGAACTCCCACCGCCCAGCACAAATCCAGGGAATGGGGAGGAGGTGAACAGAAGCACTCCTTGGCTGTTGCCCCACCTTTGCTTTTGCAACATTAGCATCCTACTTCATTTTAGTGGTCCCAAAATGAAAGATTACTTCACAAAGTGTTTCAGATTAATTCTCTTCCAAATTGTTTCAGATGAAAAACAGATGTCAGTGCTTTCGTGAGATTTAACTTTTTTCAGTGATCTTGACATTGAAAAGCTCAATGACACTGATAGCTCAGCCAGGATTTTAGATAAATATGACTAAGTTTAATGAGCACATTTTACTGCTTTCTAAAAGCAAACTGATACAAGATTACAGGATGAATAGAAGGTCATGAGACTGAGTGATAACAGAACTGAGGGAGGAGAATGGGTTTGGGTCAACTTGGTACAGACTTCAGACACTAAACCAAATTTAGCCTAAAACATGTATCTCCCTTCTATCACTGTACACGTACGGTTATATGATAATGAAGAAGGATTATTGTATAATAAGCATACGAGGTTCCAGAAATTTGATGGTTACTAAAAAGATCCTCGATTGCACTCAGCCTCCGTACTAACATCAAAAAAATCATATATATGCTTCCTTTATGCAGATATCTACATGACAGAATACTTTCAAAGAGGTAATATGAAGATTTAAAGATACGTTTAATATATGCTATCTACCTTGATTTCTCTGAAATGATACTTTCCTCAAAGAAAGGTGATGAAAATTTAAACCCGAATAATCTTATGAATTTTTTATATGCAATTTAAAATCACACTATGTACCAAAAAAATCCAGGAGCCCATGTATTGCCTTTCAACTCACAACGTACTGTCTGCATAGAAATTTTTTGGCAACTAATACATACAGTGTATGTTAAAGCTGACCCAAGTCCATAAAAATTCTGAGAATAGATTGACGCTTTTCTATTCAACACCGCACTGGCTGGCTAATGAAAAATATAATGCAAACCAAACATCGTCTCCATGGTAATGTGTGGGTCAATTGTAAGGAATATGAAGCTAATTGCTCTATTTTCATGGATTATAATAAAAATAATGACCTGCAAGTCAGGATTTCCCTTGTTGTTAATAATAATCTGAGTTAAAGAGCTTCTGGCTCACAATGAACTGCTAGACACTTTTGCTTAGTGAATAAGTTCTGCTTAATTAAACTTCACTGAGGGAGCTGCGACGTATTTTACCAGCTAAAACCAAAACCAAAGCCACAAAAGAAAACAAAAGCCAACTTACAAAGTGGAGATATATCTGTGTTGGCATTGCCGCCTTTAAGATTCATCTTCTGAGCTTGACTTGCAGGAACAGGCTTGTAAGATTGACCTGTGGCTCTGTACATAGCTTGAACCCAGAGTGTTCTATCCTGCTCATCGTCACTGGCAAATATCACAGTATCGCCTTCTTTAACAGCGTTGAAAAACATTTGACCACCCTGAAGACCTGAAGCAGTAAATAAGAAGGTAATCTTGATAAATGCAAGTTACTTCTAAATCGCCATTAATATTTATTACATTATTGGTTTTACTCAGAGTATGTGTGTGTGGAGGTGTGTGTTAAAACATTTTATAGGTATTTATGACCTAGAAATAAGATAAATCTAGAGCTATAAGGATCAAATGGCAATACATGGAAGTAACAGAATAAATACAGAAGTCACAGGAGAAAATATTTACATGACTCCACTTGCAATTCAGATCCAACTTATTTCTTATTCATCTTCTCTGTGTCATATGCTATTTTGCATTTTTTAAACCTATTTTCCTTCCTGGTATTATTTTATTAGCTGGAACTTCCTGTCAACTTTATCTCTTATTGAACAGATACAGCTCCATACCCTTTATCAGTGCTGCTCTTCCTTCCTTAGCCCTTTTTCTCATTCCACTGGTTTTTTGTGAGAGCACGTAATAAGAACAAGCACACAACAATCAACGTGGTCATGCTGGGGATTTTTTTATGACAGAATTGTTTTGGTTTTCCAAACGCCTTCTGAGCATCATTTGCCTTCTCAGTTGTTCTAAACATTGACCCAACATTTTCAAAGATTAATCTTCAAAGTCTCAGAAGTCTCTTAATTTTGTAACCCTCCACTGCATAGGTAGAATTGTTTTCCTCTGCATGAGACTTCCCTCTGCCATTTTAATATTAATTTGTGGAGATTTCTCTGATATCTCCAAATTTACTTTTGATTACTATGCGTAACTTGTCTTTCACAAGCATTGTCATCATTCGCCTTCTTTTCTAAATTATTTATGAAAATACTTCACAGTATCCTGCCACTTGCCACCATCATCACAAAGACGAAAGGGGAAGACTGACCAGAATTCACAATTTTTTCCTTGTATTATATGCGGTCTTACAATGTTTCAGGAAATTTTAGTGTAAAGTTTATTTTTCATTAGTCATACTACAAGCTTCTTTCTAAAAGCATGATTTTTCACACCAGAATGTCCTAGTGCAATAATTGCCAAAGAACCTTGGGATATTTTTCTGCCAAAGAACCTTGGGATTTTTTGCTGCTAGATCAAAACGAGCAAATTGAATCAGCTATTTTACACGAATATATTGTGCTTCGTATCCTACTTCAAAATCATGAAAGTACCTGTGTGAGGAGCTGTGTAATCCACAGTGTAGCCTTCCAGTTGCATCAGTTCCTGAGGCTCAGACTTCTTTTCTCTGTAACTGCACATTGCAAATGTGTATTGGCTAACCTGAATAAGAAAGGACTTTTTAATTACTGAGTTGCATTTCAGAACTGTATAACAAATGTACCATGGTTTAAACTAGCTTTCATTTGCACTGAATAAATAAATCCCCCCCTTTTTTTTTTCTTTCCCAGAAATATTTACAGTGTAAAACTTCTCATTCTTTCCCCTTTCTGTTGAAATGAAGGAAAACAACCTCCAAACAAAATAACCCATAAACACATCTCTCTGCTGTTTCCTGATGCATTCATTTTGGGCTGTTGCTTTGTGAAAAAATGAAGGGAAGCCATTTAGATTCTAGTAGGGAAAATACATAATACTGTGGAACTGACCAAATTGTTCAGTATACTGTAAGAGGAAAAAAAGAACTGTATTCCAAGAAACTGAGAAAACAAGTACTTTTATGTATAGAAGTACTGTTTGCAGAAGGAGTGGCACAATTATCATGAAACTGGAAAAAGGAATATATAATCTGGCCAATTCTAGCTAATGATGGCAGGCATCAGAACCTTCAGTTTGATTTTATAGTCTAATTTCTGTACTTTTTGCATCTGTGTTCTCACCCACCCCTGGGTTGCTTGGCTCACTAGATAAAGTACTGTGTAGGCCAAGCTGCTTGCAGCTGGCATGAAAAACAGTTACTTGTCATCAAGTACAATTATAAAAAGAAAAATAAAGCAGTAAGAAGAGAATCTGTCACCAGGAGGTTTTCAACTCTGTAGACAGAATAGAAAATTACAAGGAGAGGTGAGGAAAAACTGACTGGAAAGACAGAGAATGATAAAGAAAAAATGTAGTATCTGGGAGGGAAAAGCAATCACTGAAATGAAACGGAGGTGTTCCCAGCCTACATGAAGAGCTGGGAAGATTATAAAAGATGACCAGAAGAAAGAACATGTGAATCTGTGAACACTTGAAACTTAAGGGAGCTGAATGCCCCTCTGAAACTCTCATCTCCAAGGACTGTAGGATACCTCCCCAACAGACTTGTTTTGAACTATAATATAGTTTCTTAGATCTGTAAAATTATGCAAGGATTTACAGATGGGTAAGGAGCTCATCCAATATATGATGGATCATCTTTATTTTGACTGCTGACTGCTCAGCTAACTTAGCTAAATTTATTGTTTCGGCTACAACTTCATGAATGATCCTTTTTGAAGTAAAATTTGGACGGCTGATTTCAGCTTCATTCATATATTTGCTGGTGCTGTACCTTTACTCTTTGTAAAAGATTGATGTTTTTCAAAAATAAGGATAAGAATGTGTGATTATTATCTGGGTAATGGTCTAAAAATATTTCATTATTTTATATACTGGGGCTTTTTTGAAACAGGACTATACTACCTACGTGTATGCAGCTCATGGTGACTGAATGTCCCCTTGTACAAGCAAAAGGAGCAGGTGTAACAGCCCTCTCTGCAAAATGGCCATCGGGCCTCAAATGCCAAACTGATGTCTCCAGAACCACAGCAGGAGTCTACAGGGCAGAGAAACTAAACATAGCTCTTCTAGTTGAATTATTTTGTTAGTTAAGCAAAGGCAGTTTTACCGGAGATAAGAGTTTGAGAGACACTGCTAGGCGACTGAAACTGAGTGTTGGCTTTCCACATCAGATTTGGTACAATCGCTTAAAGGGGCACACCAAGACCAGCTTAAATATACATAAACACAAAAGACAATCTAGTCCACCCAGAAATTCAGATTTCCAGGCCAGAAAGGGACTATTATAAGCAGTCAGCCAATCCTCCAGCATGACAAGCACAGCAGAATTTCACCTCCCTCTTTGTGCATTGAGCCCACAGTTTTGTTTTCATTCACAGTACATATTTCAGAATATTACCATATTTTGGTTTAAATATGTTAAGTTATCCCTGGGCTGACAGTCAGGGCCTTGCAGACAGGGTCTAGCTGGGAGCAGGACAATCAGCCCCATCGCCAGGCTGGGCACAGGCCAAGGATGGCCTGGAATACAGGGAACTGGACACCAGCCCTGCCATGGCATCTCTGGGACTGGGGATGATGGCTGAAATGGGGGTCTGGGCTGTGGGTAGGAATAGTCAGGGCTGGCGGTCCCCTTTGGGAGGGGACCCTGACATGGGGCTCATCCCTACGCTGTGCCCTCTGCTCTAGGTCTGGCAGCAGCACCACGTCTGTCACTGCTTACAGTCCCAAAACCACATTTGCCCTCATGCACAAGCATGGAGGGAGCTGTTGGTTACTCACACAACTCTAAATCCTTTGCCATTAGCATTGTATTTCATGAGAGCTTCCTCTTTTTGTTTTCCTTGTAAACTGAACCCACCATTTTAATTTTTGATACTTTGCACTGTAGTAAAAACATTTTTCAGTTTATTCCATTTGGTTGAATGTAATAACCTGGTAAGGACCCACATTCATCTCTCACATTTTCATGTCAACAATTCCACATAACCACACCGTATAGGCCATCTGAGCCACCAGAAGGGAAGCTAGCAGACACTAATGGAAATGCATAGGATGCCCATATTTTTCAGATTTCTTCAGCCACTGAATGTGTTTGAAGATAAACTTGTGGAAGATCTGGGCTATGTATCTTTATTAATTTTTAACCTTACCTCTATAACAGGACAGACATTATAATGCTGCTGATTTTACTTTATTGAACATATCGCAAATGTGTTCTCTTATTTTAAAGGAACAGTAAGTCACAATCAGTGACTTCTTCTTTTTGTTGAAAATGAGACATTTTAAAGTTTCTTCACCACAGAAACAGATAGAAAAACTCTAGAAAACTTTGTCGGGGAATAAAAGTCTCAACAAAATAATGAAATACAGAACTTGCCTCATTTATTTACACTTGCAGTTTCTTAAACCCTTTTCCTTATGGTCATCGGTGGCTACTATCACTTGCTACAGAGAATCACCAGCACAGTCTGAAATAACACTTTTTAACATAGATCTATGACTGGGTTTAAGTGTATTATTAGTAGTTAATGGAGCTGTAATTAGCTTTGCATAAGAATTCAGCAAATTAGCATAAATATTTCATAGAATAATAGTAACTCAAGGAATATGTACAACACATTCTCAGACAAAAACAGAATCAAGCCATCCTCTTGAATGGTAATCTTGACAGAATAAAAGGCAATCCTCTTCCTACAATTGCTTTTACTTGAATTTTGTTATTTTCCAGATGTACAAACACCTGACTACCAGCTGTTCTACCTATTTTGTAACAAGATGGAAAACCAACAACCTACACAGATGTGAGAGACAGATAGGTAAAGAAATGTGAATGCGACTTATGAGGAGTGTCACTAAGGCATGTCCCCATGAGGCACACAAGACCCTGTTTAATGTGCTGGGAGGAAGTGTTACTGCACGCCCGGCAGCTGATCCTGTGGTGTCTGCTACAGGCCATCACTGGGCAGCCCTCTCCAGGAGTTCAGCAGCAAGAAGTAGCCCGCGTGGTTGGTGTGTTTAGAAAAAAATTATCCATGAAACAAATGACTGACTTTTCAAACATTAGACCAGGTGAAATTAAAATGACAGAAGTGGATCTGCACTCCGATTACTAGAGGAAGATTTCAGACAGTAAATGAAGTAAAACATATCAGGTCCAGCTGAGGCTTTTTACTAAATTTGCTACATCCCTGTAATTTTCTGGTATTAAATTAATAACCTTTTAGAGAAGTGACTGGATAGTAAAGGACAAAAAACAAATACAATGAAGAGGTTAAAATTTCCAAATACTGTAACCTTTCTGTAAAATTGATCTGTTCTTTCACAAACCACTAACACTAACCACTAACACGTGCAGCAATAATAAGGGTGCACATTACTCATATCACACTCAGAAAAAATCAACATTATTCATCTAATGTCACAACTAACTTAAATTTTCAAAGTATGTGTAAATCATACTAATAGCCTCTGTCTTAGCACTGAATTTCATGTCCTTGATATTTTACCACTGTAAGCCAAGAGGTAATCTATATAGGAAGACTTGTCAATATGTCAATAATATATCAATACAACAGACTGGTTCATTACTGAATGCTTATTTCACATGTATTGACTTCAGCTTATTGCCAGTGAATGTATCACAGCAGGACTACATAAATGAGCCAGAGCTGTCTGGACAGTAAATATTGATTTATCATTGTATTTTTTATATAGCTTTATTGAATTGATGGCTGTTTTAAAATGAAATAGATGACTAAATCCCATCACAGTAGGAAAATTCCTGTAATATTCTCCTCCAGTATTTCATTTTTAGCATAGAGAGTAGAAAAAAGTTAAATTTAACTTGACTGGAATGAACTGGTCTCACAGATGATGGCTCCATATTGCACACACATAGAGACCATGGGTCTCTTAGATGTACAATTTAAAAATCAGATGACACCTGTGGCTTAGAGGAAAAGAACAAATTCATTCTTTTTGTGAAAGGACTGACAAGTAGGATGAATGTTAAAGAAAAGCATGAAGGACAAGGCAGCATGTAGTCTTACTGTTTTTCTTTGCAACTTGAAATTATTTTCTGTTCACATCCATGCCTTGACAGCTATCCTATATAGAGGTCTTCCCAACAAATATTAATAGTCACAAAATGTCCTCTCATTTCATCACAAAGGACCTTGGTAAAATCAGAACCCAAATGAATTCTGTAGACTTTCCAGAATCTCCTTCAAATACTCTTGGCTTTTCACATTAATAAGGAACTCGTTCAGTAATTTTTTTTACAACCTTATGTTTTTAATCACTTAGGAGTAGAAGAAGACCAGGTGAGTGTGACTGATAGCGTGATAAAGAAAGCAGGCTTTCTGTAAAGTAGTTTTATAAGTTTTTGTTCTTAAAAAAGCCTCATTAATAGGCTTCAACCTCGGTATGATACTTAGGGAGACTCAGACTTTAAGAGTTTTCTGTCAATAAAACAAAGGAGACAGAACTGACTGTGAAGAAAGTTAAATGTAATCTGAAGACAAACACAAACAGAAAACAATGGGTTTTTTCCAAAGACTCCCCAAAATCATTAATTTCTCTGTTTTGACCACAAAAAATCCACTATTCTATTAAACTCAAGTCAATATCACTATTTACTAGCATGTGAAAATACCAAGTTTCAGGTTTGGACAAAAAGTTATAAAATATGAGCCTAGCACATTTTTGTGGCCACGAACAATTGCTAGACCATATTTTCTGTAACAATTATATTTTGCCCAATTTAATGTTGAAAGGAAGAAAAAAAATTGCGTTATTAAAAAAGTCAGTTCTTAATAGCAACTATCGTTGCTTTAATTTCAAAGGCAGGAAATATTTGCTGAGATGGAATAAATTATACAGTAAGCACAATCCATTTTGTGAAATACGACTTTATTTTAAATTGAGTGCTAGTAAAAAGCGAGGTCACAAAAATTTCATCCAGAAATTTCTAGGTTTCAGTTGAAACATTGCTCAGTGTAGGGATCCATTTATATATATCTGTAAAACTTGATAACATTTCTGTTTACTAGGTATATAAATTAAAAAAAAAAAAAAAGCTGGATGTCTCTGTGCTGCAAGAAGCTTGAAGTAATACTGCACATGTTGCCTGAAGATACTGATTTACAAATGGCTCCAGAAATCATACATAATTTATAGTCCAAGAACTATTTTACTGAAATTTCATGGCTGGCTACTAACCTGAACAAGCACAAAGTAGCGTTTTTTCCACCGCTTCCAAACCTTCTGTCCTAGAGCATACAAATATCTGCAAAAGAAATAATAAAGGGAGTGGTTTTCCATTAATAAGAAGCACGACATTAGGAGGACCAAACACAAATTTGTGTATTAATTTACTCTGTCTACTGAGCTGCTTCTTCAGTGTTGTCATATGTAAAAAGTGATCTTTCTTCTATTTACTCATACCATAAAAATGCAAAGAGACATTCCTTTTCACTCAAAATACGAAAAAATCCAGAAACAAATGACTTCATGTTTGCGAAGATTAACCTGCTTATCACTTTTTATTTCACCAGTTTTATCTGAAAAATAGAAAAAATAGCTTGAAGTAGAACACTTTTGACTACACAGAAATACTGAATGTTAGAAAAGTTAAAGTCCCCAATAGTTTCTATCCCATTTAGTTTCCACAGATTTGCTAGTGTTTATTTAGTCTGTGAGAAGTCAGTCCCAGTGATAGTGTGATAAAATGCTCACATAACACAATGGCAACAGACACACAAGATTAAATCTTTTTTCAGAGTAAACTAGAATCTAATTTCCCAAACAGAAGCACTTCACTATAAAAGACTCTTGGATTACAAAAACTCCTTGTCACTTTAGCAATCTCCAGGCTTTGAATCAGAGGATATAATCAGGAGTATGAACCAGTGAGATGAGAAATCACAGACGTTGATACTGTTTGGTGGTAGAGAGAGCACACTCATTACCCAAGAATTTGCAGTGAAGTTTTCTGGCATTATAGTGACATTTTTTCTGTCACTGTGGTCATGTTGCAGTGTTGTTAACAAAGACAGCACGAAGAAAAGGATGAGCTGTGAGATCGTAAGCAAGAGCCTATCAGTGGTAAGGATCCGCTGCTTAAAACCTGACAGTAGAGCAAAATATTACACATGAGATGTCCCTTCTGGCTGGCCAGCTTCTGCCAAGGACATCTGGTACAGCTAGGCTGGCCAAAGGCAGAACAATGATTGTTCAGACCAATGAATGCTGGCTTCACAGGGCACTCTCTGGAGGATGCTGGTACATATGTTATGAAGTAGCTATAATAACTAGGATGGGAGATGGTTGGTCAGATGACTGACAGATGAACATGGGCCTCTCTGGTAAAAGAATATAGTCTGCTGCCCTCTCCTCACTTCTGTGGCTTTGCTGCCTGGTAGTTTGCAATTCAGTCTAGAAACAGCAACAAACCAACATCTTAAGTGAAATGAGTAAGCAAGATACAGGCAAAACCTTTTTTATACCTGTCCTGGGTGTACTCTCAAGCACATTTTTTACCATATTAGGCATCACAAAGGACAAATTTATGTCTAAAATAAATGTTCAGCATACTGCTTATTAATTGTTGTTTGTCAGACTATGTAATGGCTCCCTTATTATTATGGCACCAGTGTTTGTCCTTCTTCAACTCCTGCTACACCTGTATTGAAGCTCTACCTTACTTGGTTACTCTGCTTTTTATTTGTATGAGAGGGAAGAAAATTGTCTTCGTGTACACAATTACCAGTTGATGTGGCCTTCTTTGAATTGTCCAGATCTTGCCACTGTCTTTTTAACTTCTTAATTTTGTGACTATTATAAATTCAATGAAAAGAAAGGAGTAAGGGTTATGTCAGAAAGGGTACAAAAAAGAGGGCCTACTAGGGTTTATTTGAAAGTTTATGGTATTTTGCAACCAACAAAGCATTTACCTCACAGACTGATGGTCACACATTCCCCCACAAAATACGAACTGTTTTCCTTTTCATACATGTTTCAGAGCGTTCACTTTCCCCAAAGCACGCAATATTGCTATTTACATGCTAATCTCTTTACTATTGTCATAGGGTGGATGGGAAATAAATTACGAATTTCACATAGCCTCAAAGCTTAACGACCAGAGGGAGAAAAGTAAAAAAGTCCACAGGTGGCCTTTGGTCTCTCTCAGTCCTAAGATTGCCCTGTTCTTCACGATGATTCTGCTACTGCATTCCCTTGCATGCCACGGAGTATCATGAAGGTTTTTGTGATATGTGTCAGAAGGCAACTGTCCCACAGACAGTTGAAAATACACAGTGCTCCAAAGGTACAGTACAAAGATATCTTGACCATGTTCCCACTCTTTCGGCATGTCTTAAATGATTATAAAGAAGCCATAGATTAACAAAGGCTTCTTGCTTCTTGTACATCAGAAAATGAGTAACCCAACCTTAGAAACTCTATCCTATTTCTTTTTCATTATTAACTGAGCCTGCTGTAGAACTGTGTTTGTAAAATAAGAGGTCTTAAAAGACATTTGTTATCAGAGAAAAGGTGATCTTTTTATATTACTTGGCTGCCTTATAAATTACTTTTCATGTAAAATATATCACTTATATTTCTGCCTTTCAGGCAGAAATAATATAAGATACAGCAAATTCAAAAGTATAAAATAAGAAAACATACAAAAAGAAATTAAATAGCAATGTGCACTTTTATTCCTCCTAAAAATCACTTCCTGCTAAGGTGCTAAAAAAGAGCTTCCTTGGGAAACAAAGGAGTGGAACATGAACGACCTAACTTTAAAATTCACAGGTCTTACATAAGACTAGGTAACAAAGAAAATAATATTCATGACACAAAGCTGGGATTTAGTACAGAAATGCATAGACTTATGCTGTCTGGTTTTACAAATCACTATAAACACGCGATTATAACATTATGTTACTAATCCTCTTCCAGTGACATCTCTAATGGTACCAGCTTTTTCCTAACGTACAAAGTTTCAGCCATTTACAAGGGGTATATCCTGTGCTCATCTTAAGTGTGCTTGTTCCTGAAAGATAAATTCTTACTCAAGAGTCTAACATTTATAGGTGGAAGGACCCAAATGTCCTAGGCTTCTAGAGTCTTCTTTGAGCTCCTCTTTCTCATTCATTTTCTATTCAGGGGAAAAAAAAAAAAAGACCAAAGAACCTTCTTATTTCAACAGTAATATCTAGGATCTGTAAAAACTGCAGTTAATGTCTATAACAGAAAAAATCTAAAATAGCCAGTTTTCACAATTAAATGACACTTGAGTTTCACAGCTGGAGCAGAAAATTAATAGGTTAACAGATTCAGAAGTGAGCTAAGTCCTAGAGCTAAGTTGAAGCATGTTTTATTTTTAAGATGGGCAATTGCATCATTTTTCATGAGTCTCAGGTAAATGCCAGTACCACAAACCAGAACAGAACCTCACAGTCATGAACTCACAGAGCTGCAGCCTGCTATTTCTCTACCCATAAGTGTGTCTGTATTCACCCAGAAGCCACGGTCACTCTCTCCATCCAAAATAACGTACACAAAATGCACAGCATCAGTTCTTCAGACTATTTTAAACATCCTCAGCAGCGACAAGAAACACAGAACAGCCATTCATTCAAACACTGTACCTTTCTTTAGGTAAAAGATTTTGTGCAATACTAACAAGAAACTGATATTCAGAAGTAGCCAGTTCCATATTTCTAAACACTTACCACACCATTTGCTTCAATTTTTCTTGCCCTAATTTGGGTTCCAAAGTTGGGACAATCTAAAATAATTCTTGAATTATTAAAGTTCAGCCATATACAGGGAAGGAAGACACTGAAATACTTCCTCTGTATTTGAACAATATAATAGTAACTGCTTAAATTTATTTGACTTCTCTTTAAGATCATGTTTTGAGAATGTTTAATAAATATTCTGACAAGAAGGAAAGATTGGTGTTCTCATGTACATTGAAACATATATAGATGACAGACTTTTATTCTGTAAAAATATATAATAAGATATGTACACGTAACATCTATGTCTATACAAATGCACATTAGAAAGTATATTTATAGTTAGTATGCACGTGGTTACCTTCTTCAGTTTTCTTATATTACTCACCTAATTTTCAGTAACTTAAGACTAATATACCTGCTTTTATTCAGCACACAGAAAATTATCAAATATGTTGAGTCATTAAATGTGATCCCAATGTGAAGATTTTCTAACATGTTTTGTAGTAATATGAAAATGCAACCAAATGTACAAACCATGCAATCACTTTTCTGAGACTTTTTCTTTTAAAAACAGTTCTGCAATCTTCTTTTCTTCAACATTATTTAATACTGCTTTCTTTCTCTTCACTCACTCCCAAATGAAAAAATAAAAATTGGATTTGTATGAAGTCACGGAATTACATGATTATACCTCACAATGCTTACAACATGGTACAAAAAACTCCCATTTAATATTTATAGTTAATTTTCCTGGAAAACAAATAAAATTACAAGAAATTACATTTCCACTACAAAACACAGAAACACCTGGATAAAAATGTTTTATATATCATCTCATCTCAGTGAGCATAATTTTCTTCTCCAGAAATAGAACAAATAAAATGAACAACCATTTCTTTAAAAAGTCTGGGCATAACCATGTTACAATTACATAAAGTCTGAGTATCTCCCAAAGTGCATTTCCTTGTACTACCAAAATGCAAAACCATATTGCTAAATATTATAGTTCAGCTTGGGTTATGTGATGACACATAGGAAGGAAGACGGCAGCTTATGTGCTCTAAGTCCTCACCTCACTGTGAGAGTGCAGGGTTCTACCTTTTGATGAAAAAAATCAGCACTAATGAATAGCTGAAAAACATAATTGTGTGTAGAATACCGGAGCTATTCACTGAGGGAGAAATGAGAATGGACTTACTCCTTCTACAGAGATCATTTTTAGACCAGCCTTTTTATTCTAAGGTATGAAGCAATCTATCTACATCTTGAATGATAAATTCTCTACTTGTAAAAGGCTTCATTTATCACAAACAATGAAAAAAATATAGAAAGAAAAATCAATACGTGTAGCAGTTTAGTCCAGCAAAGGCCTTTCTTAAAGAGAAACCTCAGTCAAGGTTGAAAGAGCAATTAATGCAGTCTCAAAAATCTGGGCCACTCTGATAGAGTTCGGTTAACATGTGGCAGAAGTAATCATCCACTTGTGAAAATGATTTTCAGTTCATTCTCAAACACCTTTCAGACACTCATGATCCCATTTAACTGACAACAATACAGGCTATCCGTGGGCATCATTGCATTCGCTGAGAGAGCCAATGGGGACCAAATGCCCACAGGCACTTTCAGTCATCCCTTCGCCTTGCATAAAAGGAATCTTCCTTGCACTGCATTCCTCCTTTTATTTAACCCTGCAAGATTAAGAAATTTTTTTGTTTTCAGTTGAGGACGAGAGAGAAAACTGATTCAAGACAACAATATGACCTGGGTCATAAGAAACCTAGCTGTAAACATTCTCAGATTCATTTTAGTACTTTCTGTGCTCTTGAGAAAGAGAACTAAATAAGCCTTCAACAGATGGAATGAAAAAATCAGCCTAAACTACTGTAATTATGCCTGCTAAGGATAAAGAAATGTTGAAGAATGTCAAGTAAAAAAAACATCACAGCTACAGAAAACAGTTCCATTTATTCCAATAAGCAAGATACTTATGGTATGAACAGGAAAACATGTGGCTTTTTTTCCTGCTAAATACTTTTCACTTACAGTATAAAGGGTTATAGGAATGCTGGACTATTTGATATCCCTAGATTCTTTAACAGTGATATCTTACTACACTCTAGAGCGCTTCACCGTTTCTGAATATGCATGCCAGTACTTAGGGAACCTGTGAAGTAATTGCAATGGCAACTTGAGAATTATTAATCTAATTTATGTCATATCACAAAACCTATTTGGCATGTAAGTGTGAGTGTTTGTCAAGACAGAAAAACATCCTTTAGCCTTGAGAGAATTTTAGGCAATAAAAGAATTAAATCCTTCAGATGCAACATAAGTGTAGAAAGCACTCTGATTCTAATGTAATCTAATTGCAGTGTAAACAGGTAATGCAGCACAACTGCAAAACAGCTGGTGCTGAGGAGCTGATATCCACCCTCTGTGCTTTTTGATGCAGCTTACTTTGGACTAGCTGTAAACTGAACCCATGGACAAAACAGCTACCTGTCTTTTGCAGCATATATGGGTACAACCCTGAAGGTCATCTCTTGGTTTAATTTCATCTAGAAGGATAACAGTCTGTGACCACAAAGGCACAGAAAGCAGGAGCAAAGTGAAAATCTAAATTTAAATTCTGGTGTTGAAGTAGTAGAAAATATTTAAATTGCACTGGTCTCCCTTGAGCATTCACTTTGGCTGTGGAAACAGCTCTTAACATTGACAGACCTCAAATAACTTGCAAGCATCTTGAGCACCCAGGAGCAGATGGGTGTCCAGCCTACACATGTCTCCATGTCACTGGAAGCACATGGTACTGCAATTAGATAGAAAAAGCTGATGGCTTTTTTTCCAGACAGGCAGTGATATTATTTGTGATCTAGAAAGCCTAAATGGCTGAGAACCTGTTTGCCAGGTTTGAACCTGTTCATCAAATAAATGAAAAATTTACTTTTGTTTCTAGGTCATACACATCCACTGATGGAAACAGTCAAAAGGTGCTGAAAAACTTTGGTGGTAGAGGCCAAGCAAGCAGTGATCTCTTTCAGGAATGATACTTGGCTTTGATTATCTCTGACTGGTTATGTACTTCTTTTCACTGCCATTTTCTATTGATGTAATTTTAATTTCATAAAGAATACAGACCTCAACAGAGCTACTTTTTTTGTAATAAAACACGTTAGAAGAATGAGATACATACATTTTCATTCTAAAGACTGTAAATTCTAAGTATTTTCATAACATTTGTTGTCATTATCATGAGTAAGTATTTTAAAGTACTTAGGAATTAGTATAAAGTGGTATGTCTAAACTAGCAAAGGAATGAGGAGGCATGTTACACTTGGTATCCCTATTTGTAATTTGAAATGAAGGACAAAAATTATGATAATGAATTAGTCTAGCACTTTCCTATAATTTGTGCACACAGAAGACGTTTATTCAGAATGATACGAGGTTTTAAAACTATTTTTTAAAATTCTTGATAGCTGGATTTTTTAGAAGACCGCTAAAAGAATTCAATTAAAACCACCACTTATAAAAACCCTAAGCTTTGAAACAAATCAGTTTAAGAAGTCCTCACTTACATAGCATTGTTCTCTTAACAGGAGCATTACTTGACACTTGAGTAGTGCTTTATAAACCAAGCAATTACCCCTCACAACATGTCCAGTGCAGGAGGTTAGTATTTCCACATTAATTTCTATGGGAGAGAAATGAAAGTGGAAAAGAGCAAGACTGTTCAGAACTTGAGGTCCTAGTGCACCAGAAGAAACACTCAGGAAAGCCTCACAACAGCCCTTATCTTCCAGAAGTTGGAAAATACATTTCAGAAGCTTGTAAAGCTGTTCAGCCTTTTAACTGTGTGTCAAAACATGCAACTCACTTATGATTTGAAAAAAGTGAAAATTTTCCAAAGGGAAACAGCAAATTAAACACGTTTGTCTTTGCAACGCCACTCTGCCACTTTCAGTGATCATGTTTCCCTTGTATTTTGTATGGATCCAGTGTAAAGTGCTTGGGGTATATTTCCTCTTCAGAACTTTGCAGATTACCCTTTGGAAGCACTCCTCTGTCTCCCTGGGCTCTACCAGATCCCTACAGTGCAGACTCCTAACTTAGCCGTTGTAATTAGTTGCCTGAAAAGAGATGATAGGAAGGAGGTTATCTGTACCTAGGAATCATGAAAAGTCAACAATGTGACATTCATGCAAAACGTTTGTTATTTGCAGTCTGACAACATTATTCATTCTAAAGCATAATTCAGAATAAGAAACCTGTTTGCTCTTTTCAGCCAATGCTATGAGGTAAAACTTCCGTGGATGCAATGGCTAAACTTAGCTAATAATGAACAGAGATGACATTGACTGTAGAGATTTCAAAATGTTTGGCAGAAAACAATTCTTTTTAGTTGTGCTGCTACAGAATCATCCAGAATGAAAAGCACTAGAGTACAATTTAAGCAGCAGTGGCAAAAATGCAGTTACCTTTTTGGAATTCATACATGATCTTTGAAATAGCGGTCTCTTCCCATGTTGCAGAAATAAAAACGGTTTTATTGGGAACTATATGATTTTATTCTGGATTAAAATTTTGACACTTCATGCTCTCATACATTGAAAAAGTCCCTTTTAAACTAGCAGACTTCATGTAAACATTGGATCCAATGAATACCACTTTTCTTTCCACCCAACATACAAGAGCAAGAAAACACAACACTGCCTGTATAACCCGTGGTGTGGACTGTCTCCATCATGTCTTGAGCACCTCTAAGGAATGTAGGAACAATGCCAGACATTAATTTCCACTCACACAGCAGTGCAACTGTTGAGGCTTGTTTCCATGAAGTCATATTAGTTACATTTCATTGTGCATTTTAGGCATTCCTGGACAGGCTGCGAAAGAGAAATTTAATTGCAAGGAATGCATGCATATGCAAAGAGTCATATCTGGCTCAGAAAGTCCTTCGTCTGCAGATGGGTAGAGTCTGCAAGAACACTCTTTAAAAAGATTAATGAGATATTACTCTCATAAACTTTCCTAGTCATCTGATGCTGGCCACAGTGGAAGACAGGTTAGATGAACATTTGGTCCAAGACAGTAAGGCTAATCTAATATTCTAATAGAGTCATTCTACCTCAAAAAACCTACTGGTGCAGAATGACACCTGTAGGTGATGCTTTCATCAAAAACTAGACTCAAAAAAGTACTTTTACACTCCTGGCCATCTTTTGATGACAATACAAGGGTAAAAAAAAGGAAGAAATCTTCCATAGTATGACCCAGCAAATCAGTTTATGGTATTAAAAAATATCAATTTTTAAAAACCTTTCCTATACAGAATACAAATAGAATTTTAAAGATGCCAGAGAAACAAATAGACTTCTGACTCCATGTCACTTTGGAAGAAACTCCTCCAAAAGAACATAGAAGTGGCCACTCAAAAGTACTTTCAGGCCTGTGCCTTGTTCTCAACAGGACATGGAGGGAATCTTGCAGGCATACATCCCCACAGAGTCCTCACATACTCATAACACTGCCCCTAGATTTCTTTATTTAGAAATGGTGTCTCTGTACTTATAATTTTTAATGGATTTTTGCTTCAATTAAATTCTATAATGGTTTTCTCAACCATTTTAAACTTTTGAAATCTACACTCAGTAGCGCAGTTCTGCATCTCAAGTACCTGTGCCTGAAAGCAGCTTGTACGCTTCACACTGAAACTGGCACCCACTAGTATTATTCAGCAATTGTCTTGTGGCACTGGGAGAGGGAGCTTTCAGTGTACAGTAATTTGTATCAGAACCATTAATGTGGTTGGATGTTTATCCTTGGAAATGCCACACAGAAGCAGACAATCTAAAACTGAATTCCGCAGGACTTATACCAGAAAACAATAGAAATGCATCACTGAAAAATATATCCCCTTTGAGAAGAAAGTTCCTTATGTATTTCTTCATGACATTCAGGATTTTTAAAATCCATGAATGCAATTAGGAAAAAAATGCCTAAGATGGTTTTGGTTTGGGTAGTAGCCAGGAAAAAAAAAAAGCTACGCAAGAAAGATATAAGCCTATAAAAACAGCATGGATTTGCTCTTGGTCAAAGTTCTTTATCATAACAAATACGTAGAAAATAAAACATTCAAATGATGTTTCCCCACTGGAGTTACTAAACTGGAACTGGTCTGTGACTGGAGCTGTAGAAGTAGGAGTTTAGGAATACAGAATTTACTAACTGCGAGGGAGCATCAGAGCCATCTACTGGGCTGCAGTCCATTCCCGCTGCACAGGCTTGTCTGACAAGCAACTGTCTTCCCAAAATTGCAACACTACTGTGATATTCTCCTGTAAAATTGCTGTTAAATAATTAAAAAAAAAAAAATCCATAAAATCTAAGCGAAAATAGAAGCTGTGTCGCTGATGAATTGGATGCAAGGAGAGGTTTGAGTAGCTTCTCCTTACTTCAGGTTCTAGAAGTAATTTTTTTTAAATGGCATTTATTTGTAAATAACACAAAGGAATAAAATGTCTTCTATGAGTGTTTGGGCGATTAATTTAAATGTAACAAAAATTGTAATTAATATTTTTAGTATTACTCATTAATTATTGTTCAAATCTGAGACTGATATTTTTTAATATCTTTCCCCAAACAGAACTTTACATGTGTGCGTATATTTATATATATATATATTTAGACACATATATATAAAAGGACTCATTTCCTGCTATAACTCAGTCAAGCATTAGAGAATAGAGCAGTTCCTGTGTCCTGTAAACATATCAGAATAGCTACCTCCACTCTCCAAATATTTGATTTACCACAATAGTGTAACAGAATTTATTGGAATTTGCAGAGCTAAATTTTCAACTAGGCTTTGATAACACCCACACTAAATATTTTGAAACCTTCTTCCAAAATAGACTGTGTATTTACAGAGAAAAACTTCACGTTTATAGGTACTAAGAAGCAACACTTTGAAACTTCTAAAATTAACATGCAATTCCTTTACCTGTATTGGACAGGAAAACATGCACTTTTTTCAGTTATAAACACTTTCACAAGACAATATAAACAATCAAAAGCGAGATTAATTTAACTGCATTATAATCATACACCCATCTTCTCCCTTAATTTGACCATGCTGCCCTCCTGTGGATGTCAGGACATGTATAATGCCATGGCCCAGACTAAGAAAACCTGGTTCAAATCGATCCCTGTTACCTGTTTGTGACAGACTTGAGGAGGAAAGAAAATGCCACCATGTAATCACAAAAAGTGGTTAAATTAAACTTCAAGGCAACGACTGTTAAAACTGTATTTCAAATAGTTTTAAAAAGAGTATTTTAAATCAGTAGAATTTCTTATTGTTCCACAAATCATGAATCTGTGGGAGCACAGAGTCATACATATTAATAATACATTTATTCCCAAATTAGGGGGGAACATTCATCGCATAATGATGAGTTACTTCATCTGTTGAAGTGCCAACAGAGTTGAACACATATATTATAAAGATTATCTAGTAACTCAAAAAGCATAGAAATAATTTGCAAAAGTATCAGTATTTGGTAAACCAAATGATGCTAATTACTTAAACTCTAATCCTTTTTGCCTAGTACAGAGATACCATACACATCTTGAGAAATCACTGAGTAAAAAATAAGTTACATCTTTAATGAAAAATATAAAAGATGGTTTGGAACAGAATAATCTAAAATTAGGGGGAGGTCTATAATCAATTATTCAAAGAAATTATCTCATGCAGAAAAAAATCCTTTTTTATGAATTACATTTACATAAAGTCTCTGTTGTTAGAAGGTGTGTAAATAATCAACTGGAAATTAATATTATGCACTAAAATGTTTATATAACTTGAGCTCATCTACACTTAAAGAGTTGTCAGATTTGTTACATCATGGGTTTAAAATAGAACAGTGCAAAACAGATCCCTAAACCCTTAATGTACAACTGCTAGAGTGGCACAGCACTGTTGATGTTCTTCCAGACTAAATTTGTAAGTGCTGACAAAACTGTGCCTAAAGTCTTAATGATAAAAAATGTTTTAACTACTTTTCTCCTTGAAGAAAGACTAAAATTTTTAAAAGCTGAAAAATGTAGTGCTATTTTCTGATGCTAAAATATGTTTGGAAGTGAACATTTTTCTTTAGAATCTTCTTTGTCTTTAACTCGGAAACAAAAATGAAAAGTGAAATGTTAAATTTTAAATCAAGCCTCTCTGTCAAAATATTTTTTATACTGTTGAAAAGACTGTGAAATAAATAAAAAGTCTCAGGAATGCGAAAAAATGTAAGAAATTCTTTTGGACCAAACTAGACAAGATATTTAGTTTAGTCATATGCCATTTTGTGCCAATTAGCGAAGTTGCTGACATGCCGTATCAATAAAAAACAAATGACCTAAGTAGTGGGACTAATTAAACGAAATAAGATAATTAAAAGCTTCTCAACATATAATAAAAAAATATGGCTGAAAGTGTTCTATAATGTTGTCTTTTTATTTTCCCGTTATCTGTCATTCTCTGCTGAGTTTTAATCAGTGTATCTATATGCATAAAACATAGTGTCCAGATGTTAATGTGTTGATGGCAAGAATCAGGTGTTCAATTAAAATACACTGAGTGTGCAAGGAAAAAAACCAAGCCTTCCATTAAGGAGACTATATACAGCTCGATTAAAAATGAATGTAACATCTGTGATTAAGCTGAACACCCATGATCTAGAATGAGAATAAAATTTTACATTACATGATTACTTTATTAACTTAACCATCCAATTCTAATCTAAGGATCACAGTTATTTTCTGTTTGAAAATGGATCCATTGCTTTTCAATATACAAAGCAATGGTAAAGCTGCATTTACAGAAATTGTTGGTTTCTCTCCTCTGAAGCTTTTTTTATTTTCATCAGTAGTGAATGAAAAAAACCCCTAATTGTAACATCTGTACCATCTGTAGAGATCTTGGCCTAGAAAGTATTCTCAACTACTGGCAATATTTGTAATATTTAATACCTGTCCCAGATGTGTTGCTTGCATAACTCCAATTTCATTTGTATGTATTCATTGCTCAGAATGTGTTTCTAAATGGCTTGACTAAAAGATCTGTAAAATGACATCCCATGCCTAGCCTATTGCCCTTAATCTAAAAAGAATCATTCCGTACTCTTAAATCTTTAGACCTTTGTCTCAGATCTTACCTTGTCCTTCAAAACTAAGACTTTAAGCCAGGTGAAAAAGGTTAGAGAGCTGGAAATATTCAGTTTTAGAAAAGAGAATTGCTGTCAGCTGTCCAACTGTGAGGGGAGTTGATTTTTAGGTACATTTCTCCATGCCAGCACTACTAAAAACTGAGCCAAGTTTCTTACTCTCTTTTACTTGGTCTATGACATGGTGCATTCTGCTTAAGACTTTGAACTTAAAATGATTTCAAGATTTAAATCACCAGTTAAAATCACAAATGTAGCAACCTACGATAAAAATAGTAACCGCTAAGCCACTGATTTACTGAGCAAGGTAACTAGTTGTGTATTTAGGATTAGGTACACTTCTCTGATCGCAACCATATCAATTTTCGTCTCTGGAAAAAAACTATGAAGAACAGCAGACAGCAGTTTTGGGCTGGCAATCTTCTAACATTATCAGAGAAACTCTCCATGTGGTAAGGAAAGGGAAGCTGGTCTGACCCCAGTGGAGACTTAGCGGTGGAACTCAAACCTACCCCTACCAGAACACTTCCCCTGCCAATTTGTCCCCAGATTACTCCATACAAACAGCAGCATGAAAGGCAGTCTTAGAGGTCTTTGCTGTCTGTTGCTCCAAAGACAAACAATGCGCAGGATTTAACATACAGGTGCAGGAATTAACATACATGCATTTTTCTTGAGACTCGCCCCCCCAGAGCACTGTGTCCAGCCCCGGGGCTGCCAACGTAAGGGCATGGACCTGATGGAGTGAGTCCAGAGGAGGGTCACAAAGATGCTCAGAGGTATGGAACACCACTCCTATGAAGAAAGTCTGAGAGAGTTGGGTTTGTTCAGCCTGGAGAAGAGAAGGCTTTGAGGAGACCTTAGAGCAGCTTTTCAGAACCTAAAGGGAACCTACAAGAAAACTGGAGTGGGACTTTTTGCAACAGCATGTAGGATGGGACAAGGGCGAATGGCTTTAAGCTAAAGGAGGGTAGGTTTAGATTAGATATTAAGAAGAAATTCTTTCCTGTGGGGGTGCTGCTTCTCTGGGAAACTGGAAAAGGTTGCCCAGAGAGGTTGTGGATGCCCCATCTCTGGAAGTGTTCAAGGCCAGGTTAGAGGGGGCTTTGAGCTACATTGCTGAAAAGACACAAAGTTAATTTAAAATGGGATTAAATTAAAACAGGTTTGTGACAGTAAGCACACAAAAAAGACTACTTGTAGAGCAGGATGAGCTCTTTACAGTTTTTATTTAAATAAAAAGACAGAGTGAGCTAATAGTGCAGAACTCTGTATGAAAGCATCACCACACTGATGACACTGCAGAAACTGCCAGCCTACCAAGGTGATGCCTATTTGGGGATGAGACATACTCAAGGCCCCCGACAAAACAGTACAGTATTGATCTGCCAACACAATTGTGTTGACATTTAACAGGACATGGACTATTTAAAGGGAGCTAGCTATGACAAATGTACCATTTGAACAAAACAAGAGTAGTGCAGGACCATGGGGCTCTGCTATTATGTCAAAATTAAATGCAATACTGTAATAATTGAAATTATACTACTGTGGAGAAAAAACAAAACCAACAAACCACTTAATTGAATATAGAAAAAGTTACCGCTGCCTTTACATTCAGTATTGTGCTAGAATTTTTTTTGCCCATAAAGAATAGTGTATTATGAATTGAAATCCACCCGCAGACTCACGATAGCACAAATGACCCTACAGTTTCTGAGGCAGCATTCTGACACACATGGTGGATTAGATTGGTTACATACATTTAGTTTCTGAAAATAATTTTGCTGTCGTAAGTACCTTTGATTTTATAAAGTCTTATATTCCAAAAGACAAAAATTAGGTGAATTTTACCCTCCTTCAAGTAACAGATGGGCAGCACAAGAGACAGAAGGACATAAGAGGTAGGTGGCATGCCCCCATCCTTGCAGTTAATAGGACTGGCACTCTTAGTATAGAAATAATGCCAGGCCAGGCCAGGCCAGACCATATGCAGTGTCAATACACGTCAGGTGAAAATAACGCTCTCTTAAATTTGATGTCACAGATTAATGTTATGGTATCAAGAAACAACTCAGATCACCTGACAAGAAAGGCTAATAAACAAACTGCATCTTTCACCTGAATGATATGTGTGCTATGCTTATTTGTAGTAGACTAAAGCAATATAAACAAAATCTAAAACAATTATTTAAATGGCATTTGGTCCTGCAGTCTGGGAAAATAAGAATATTGCTTAGGTGACTATGTACAGCATAATGTGATGAATATCATAATCAGTTACATCTTCATTACTACAGACTCATGCATGTAAGAGAAGTTTCTAGACAACTTTCAAAAGAAACTTAGGTGGCAAGAAGTAAAACTTTAATTTAAACTTTTTAAAAATCTGAAATAAATAAAAATATAATGTAAATAACACATAGAATCTATCATTTATAATTCTAGAATAGGTTAAGAAGCAGGAATACTTGCATACAATTTCATTCTAATGTCAACATATTTTGGGTGCATTTACAGACCAGCAAATTCAAGCAAAACTGAAAGTCAGATTTTGCTCTGAATGATACTTTTCCAAAGCTATGGGAACTGTGTAACAACAGCATAAAGAAATTTCAGCAGAAGCGAACCTGAACTTTCCAGTCAGACCAGAGTGTCCTCAATTACGCTGTAGAATTACTGTGAAGTTCCCGATACTCTGAACTTATTACCGCAAATTTTGAAGCATTTCTGATATATTTCATCATCATTTATTGTATTAAAAAATAAGCAGCTTACTCTATGCTTTCATTTTAGTAAGACAAATGATGCATAGTCAACAAGTCCTGCCTATATTTCACCTCGCATCCATGAAATTACTCAGATCATGATCTTCCCTGACAGGCCCTAAGAAGGCATGCATTTTGCTACAGCATGACAACATTTAAATTTTTAATACTACCTTCAATCCACATAGCACTGTCTGGTCAGCCCATCTAGTCTACTTACTTGGTAGGAAAAACACATGCAAATGAAACTTAAAAGTTACTACTTACTGTTTTAGAAAAAAAAAACCCAGTTACAAATCCAAGTATTTTCTCAATTCCTCCCCTAAATTTTAATGAACTTAAGGTCTATTTTCAGTAAAATATTAGTGCATCATTTAATCTTCTAAGTTACCACCAGCTTCATTATTTTAAATGAAAATACAGAAAAAAAATCTTTCGCACATTAATAACTTTCCAAAGTTCGGAATTGAGCATTTTCAGTAACAGGCTAGAGTGTTTAGATTGTATTCTTGATATTTTTTAAAAATCTAATAAAGCAAATATTTACAAACACAAATGCAAGATTTCACATGACAACATGTATTTCATGTACTTTCAGGATTGAAGCCTTAATGGAACCCTTGACATAGGCATCAATAGAAGACGTTGCCCAGTTTGGCCCAACCACTTTCAGGTACTTAACCATATACCTAAAGAAAAAAGGATTTATCTACATTGGTAAATTAGTCTGAGTAAGTAGTGTGCTTTTGACAAAAATCCCTTCATTGCCCCAAAGCTGCAGCACTTGATGCACACCGCAGGATTGATCCAGAGCAGGTGAACTACACTCTTTTTGCATTAAATGAAACCAGCCATGGTGCTCAGCTAGTGTACCGCATATATTCCAGCCACTAAGGTGCTGCAAGTCTAGGACAAGACAGAGAGACACTGAACTAAATCCCCCCAAATGCATATGAGGTGATTACCAGATCCTCAGCAATCACTTAGTCTCTGTACAGATCTGTTTGAGCACACTTCACACTTGGCTCCCTTTGTAGTCAAGGAGACAAACACCAGAGTTCAAGTCTCCCAGATTACCATCTCTTAGTATTGGGTAATGTAATTCTGGTAGCCATCAGTGGCTAAAAATCCTTCATAAATCCTTCATAGGTGCCTCAGAAAAGTCCAGTTTACTTTTCTTTGAACCATTAATTCTTTAATTCTTCTCCCTCCATGGTAGGATTATCACATGCAATTAGCCTTCTTGGTACATGGCTGAATCTCATTGCACTGTTGCAACAAGTGGCTGTTGCTAGAAGGTACTCAGTCAACCAGGCTCTCTCAGCAGTGATGCTACATTCAAATTTGCCCAAGTGGAGAGGACACAAATTAGGAATTAGTCACATAAAATATGATGACAAGTCCTAAGTGATGCTGCAGCACAGCTCAACACCATCTTTATGGCTTCTTCTCTAATGTGATGAGGTTTTTTCACTTTTTTTTTCCTCACACATGCACACAAAGACCAGGAAATTGAGATGGGAAGAGCTTTAAAATTAAGAATTTAAAGAGCTTTGAAGTTAAGTTAATTGATAGTATAGACCAGAAAAGTCTCCCCAGCTGTTCTACGGGTCACTGAGATGTGCTGTCATAGGTTATGAGATATTACTTGACAAGACTAAAAAGAATTGGCATTTACATATGAATTCAAGGCACCATTAAGGTAAACCATAAGGGATAATCCATGCCAAAAGAAGAGTTTAGGACACAGTGAGACTGTGAATAACTGCATTAAAGAAGGCTGAGAAGAGAACAAGGTACAAAACCCAGTAGGCAGGAAATGGACAAGTACCAGCATGACCACTCACTCCAATCGCTTATTTTGTGAGGCTGAAAAAGGACTTTAGCAAAGACAAATCAAAGAAGGATTTGACTCAAATTCAGTACTGATTATGGGGATTTTCTATACCTAATCAATTATGCATACTCCATCCTAGTGAAGGCAAGAAGATACTGAACAAGTGTTGCTACAGTTATGATCTAAAGACAACATATGTACAACTGAACCTGCATCACTCTGCCCATCACAGAGCTGAAGAAAACACATCTTAACATTTCAGAAGCATGCAGCTTTAAGGTGAAATATAAAAAAAGAAACACCCTATATAAACAGCTGTAATGATTTTTTAATGTGAGACTAGAATCACAATTTAAATATAAATTATATATTAATGACAACAGATTCTTAAATCTATTTTCAATTCCCTTACTTCATTTTTAAAAAAGTTATGAGCAAAAGCAAACCAAAATTTTTCATAAGAAAAGAAATATTTTAAGCTTTACTATCAACCTTGCCTAAGCCATAGATATTTTTCACATGAAGTCTGTTGTGATTAAGCTAAGTGAGTTTGGATCTAAATTTATATCTCAGCTTTTACAAATATTTCAGATTAATTACTATGGAATAAATGAAGAATGGCACCTTAATTAGTAATGCTTCTCTCAGCAATTAGGATTCTCTTGGCTTCTTTTAGAAATTAAAGTGGCAGTGGCATATCATTAAGGTCTTCAAAGATTCCCTGTGCCTACTCAGAAGCAATTACTGTGTGAAGCACTGAAAATCAGGCTCATAGCTATAATCTGTTCTCTAAGGATCTAGCAGCAGGATAAACACTTTTGCTTCTTCCTTCCATAGTAATTTCGCATTAACCCATTATCATTATCCAATCAATCATTAATGTAATTTTAATGTGTCATTTTTCATGAAGTTCAATTTCACTTTTAAAAAGTAACTGATTATAGTAAATTGATTTTGCAAAAGTGTGTACTAGTAAAATCATTTAAGTGAACACAGTTATCACATTAGCACTTTTCTCCATGGCAAGATGTTAACATTCATTTAGCACAATGAAATACCAGCATCAAGCACAAAGTAGCATAACAGAAAATACTGACATGAGACACCTTGGTATAATAATAGTAACACCTCCATACATCACTAAACATACAGCTTATAACGTACATAGGAAATTTTGACCTTAATATATACAAGTGCATGTACCTTTATGAATGTAAAAATGAGGACAGGTTTGTCAGAATTTAGCAAGATAAGATAGCTAAAGCTACATGAATGACATTTTTGACCCCAGACAACATAAACAAAAAATATACACCATTGCTTTCGAATCCAGTTTAAATTTGCTTATGAATTATGGGCCAAAATTTGACCAATATTTCTGCAGAAAATAAATCCACTGTTTTAGTTTTTTAGTTTTCCATTACTTTCTCAGTAGTCTCATTCCACGTGTTGGAAGTTTTTGAAATACTTGGGTTTACTCTGTGCTGGGATGCATGAGTTTTATCTTGCAGAAAGGGATTCTCACATGCTTTTCTTCAAGGTCTCAGGGTCTTGGATATTCAGTGTCAGCAACTGTCTGAGATTTACTCTCGAAAAGAAAGATATTCTCCTCTTCGTAAATTTTATTGAAAAGCTCTTATGGTTTCAAAGGAATCATGTTAACTTCATGCAGTAGTTAACTTACAGATCAGCCATGCCAGTCCTTTCCAGTACAAGGTGTTCAGCAATGACTACATTTAATGAAGTATTCTGAAGTTTGCAGCCACGATACTTTTCACAACAGTTTGTGACATATCCTTCTTCAGGATTTTTCACTGAGTAGAGAAAACATGCTCTACACATACAGATTTGTGGTGTTGGATGTTACATGACACTTTGGCACACCCTGATGTAAAGTAAGGAGCAGACATTCCTGAATATGCAGTGGTATTTGCTGTGCTGTATACTTCGGGTCCTGACCACATTTTTTTACCAACCCCCCTTTTTTTCTTCAACAGTCCACTGTGTTTGAAATTCAAACAAAGCCTATCTCATCAGCCACACAACATATCTTCCATGAGTGGTAAAGACCTAGCATTAATACAGTTTGCTTCGGCACTACAGAACCACCTACAGCTACTGTGTTTGTCTTGATCAAATCTGAGATTGTCATGCTAGATCTAGACTGAACATGGATTGGGAAATGAAACTTTGTAGCTCACGCCTCTTTTGTCTTTGAAGTCAAATAAACTCAGCTGAAACTCTGGTACTCCTTTATGCCTTCCTTTCAGAAATTACAATGAAATCTTTCGCCCATTGTCCCAAAGGTATATGGCAAGCAAATACAAGGTCACATTGTCCAGGCATTGAAACTGAACATGAGCCAACTCTAATTCAAAAGTGTTGTGAACATGTCAGTGACCCCAACAGTTCTGTAGTGCAGGTACTGGCATCACAGTGCCAATTTTTGGGTTTTGGCCAAATATCATGTCTCCCTCTCCCTGCTACCAAGCCCCATGACCTCTTCAATTACAGTAAAAGAAATCTCCAACTCACTTTCGCTTCATAAATAAGTTTCTTTATGAGAGAATTCCCTTCAGAGATATATGCTTTAATTCATTTTCTGTATTCCAGATATCCCCACTAGCTTATAAGGTACTCTTTAGAAAAGAGTTCCTCTGTGTGGGTAGATGAGAATGAGGTTCTTTGGACACCTCGGGCACTACAAGGGCCAGCTAGACTGAGCAAACATTGTTGCATCCCACTTGCCAGTAACAGGATAGACATGAAAAACTGGGCACAATATAAAATCATAATGAGAGGGAGTGACTAAGTTTTACTTAGACCCAGCTGAGATGAATACACCCAATTCCTGTGACAGGATCATCTTACAGCAGACTGCTGCATCCCACAGTGTTTCAACATGTTGTAGCAAGATTTCACAAGGCAACAATTGTGACAGACAGGAATCAGGAGTATTTTTGTTATTTGGTTAGTGAATCAAGAAGAAATCTTTACTTTGTGGTAGGCATCCCTTTCCCACATATGAGGAAGACTGGCTGAGGATTATCTTTCTACAGAGGAGTTTCAAATGGCACAAAGCTAGTAGAAAAATATCTCATTTGTATATAGATTGCTGGTCATCTCAAAAAAACTGGAAGGCCAGATGCTGGCAGTGGGCAATCTCTCAGGCATTTTTAGAAAAATTTACCTTCTAAACATGTTTGAGACTATTTAGGAGTAATTGTAGTACAAATGACAAAGATATTAATTACTGTTCCTAGGAGAAGAAATTTTTTTGAACAAAACTGGAGGTATTAAAAATACAAATGGAGCATGTCTGCTGCCAAATAGAACAAGCTGTATGTGTTAGAGGACAATACAAATTCTAAACTTTGTCTAGACACAAAGTTCTCCCAGGAATTAATTTAAGTGACATTTACTTCATATAAAATATTTATTGAATTTTGTAAGATTTGAATAAAGATGAATTTATTCATCTTCATAACTACATAAATAGAAACTAGTCTATAAAGATCAATATAGTAGAAAACCTGAGAAACATCAGTAGAAATGAAGATATTTCTCTTAACTGTATTGTTATTTCTATCAAAATTGTCTTACTATCTATCAAATTAGCCTGAGTTTCATTTAAAATAAAAGGAGACCAGGTTTTTAAAAAATCACTTGGGCAGCTATGCCGTTTATCTCTTACCTGAATTTAGATTTGAGAAACTGTGAATTAGGCAGAAGAAAAAGATGACATGCCTGAAGCACACCTCTTGTCCTGTTAATTCACCTTTTCAAAGCTTTGCATCTGGTCACTAGGCATTTATTTTAATTTAGGAGATAACCTGCACTTCTTATGAGTGCAATGTGGGGGCCAGTGGCCTGTAATACAAGAGATAGAAATCCTCTCCAAGTTAGGGTGAACTAAAAAGACCTTTCCTAGGATGCTGTTTCATCATACAAATGTATCCCAGTTCTGCTTCCCCGCCCCCTTATACCCTATCTGTTCCTTCTTTAGATAGCGCCCCCTTCCCCACTCTCCCATTGGACCTTGTTCCCTGCCACTCACTCAGATTTTCCCATTGGTTCCCCTACCCTAGTCCCACCTATGTACCGCCCCTGCCCCTGATACTTTCCCCACCCCCCCGTATATAAACTGATCTCCCAATGTCTTTGGTTCTTGGTCCCCTTCACACATGGGGCTCAAATTAACCCTGTGCCGTGGAATTCCACACAAAGACCCTTCCTGCCTCCTTGCCGTCGACCTGTCGAAGAAGCGATCCGGTGCTTGTGTGTGTGTCTGTGTGAATGCAGTGGCTGCCGAGCGATCCTCTGTTGAGGTCGGTTCGGGGAGGTCATAGCATCCCACCAGAACACTCCCCGGATCCTGACAGTGCAATATATATCTAGAGAAGAATTTACCTTACTACCTCCAGTGTACCTTTTCTGTTTTTCAATAGCCAGTGTCTTAGGCCAACCACTTAGATAAACCAACGTGTCAAGGTATCTCACCCTACCTAGTAGTTGCTTTGAGAAAACGCAGAGAACTCTTACAAAGCCTAAACACCTAAACTTTTTGGCTGCTATAGTGAGGCCATACGATTAAATGATCAGAAAAGAATTCCAAACTATCTTATGCTATGTAAAGCTTGCAAAATTCAAACAAACTCAACAGTTTCTTCCATCTGACTTCTCCTATGCTTCCTGGTCTTGACATTCACAAACCAAAAAACAAACATTCTACCAAGGGACAGGGAGAACTTTGCTCTTCGAGGCAGTAGCTGAAGTCATTGCTCTGCTACTCCTTTATAAGAAGAAATGCAATAGCAGCAAACAGAAAGCTAGATGGTGCTACTATGCTGACTTTATGGTTACAACCAGATAGGCAGCACACAAACTTGAAAAGACAAATCAAATACTACAAAGGGATCCCGAAGAGTTCACATATGTAGATGAAGACATAGTAGTTAGGTAAGTATTTGAGTATTTTAACATTTGGTTCAGGAAATTATGCTTTGTTGATAAGAAATGCAAGAGCAACAGGAATCTCTTAGATAATCAGCTCTTGCTTTTGAAAGAGAAAAACATTAAGGAGAAACATATTTTCAGCAACTGTCAAAAAGTAATATACAAGGTTTTATCTCACAGAAAGCAGTACTAATTGAAGAAGTCTATGCTTCATATTAACATATAATAACAAGCATTACTAAGGATTTTCTAAGATGCCGCAAACATCTTCGGTATTATTGTAGGTTTCTAACACTTTCCTTCACTTTGAAGCAATTCTATACCTATTCATTTAAGAAAAATTAAACTCAAAGTTTAAATTAGCCAAAAATTTCTTCCTATTTCATCTTTTTACTGTTGGTAAAACAAATTTTTTAGAGTTATTCTGACATATTTGTGTGTTTTGGCTCAGAGACTAAGGACTGACACATTTCAAATTACGAAGGCTTATCTGTGACAGGGAGCTTGCAGCACTTGCTAAGAGAAGTGTGATTGTATTCCTGACATCTTACTTTATCTGTACAAGTAACCCAGAATTGCAATAGAGTAATTTCAATGTATTCACCTTGCATATTTTTCTGAAATAATGATCATGGGAGCAGATCTCATCTTCAGATCAAACCCAGATTACACATCTTCAAGCTGTAAAGGTAATTCTGTTTCTTGTCCTGCTCTTCTTTGCCAGGCGACCATGGACAAACAGCCCGTAAAAGCTGGCACCAGCCTCATTCTGGCTGACTTCAGTGCCCCTGTGGCTCTTCTCAGCTGAACTATGAGCTCAGTAGCAGCAGTGACTGTGGTTTATCCAGGTAACAGGCACACACGGCAGCCCTACCACTGAGAAGCCAGCAGATCCCAGTGCTATCCTCAGCTTTGTCACCAAATTGCCTGTGACCTTGAGTGATCTCTGTTTACTTCTGTATTTCATTTCACTCAGCTGCAAACCAGATTATACTCATCTTCCTCTCTAAGGATGGGTGACAAGCGTCATAAAAATGAGAGGAAAAAATTACTTATCCTCTAATTCTGCATCTTAGAAGACTGCTAACCAGAGCATTTGTCTCAAAGATTTCCTTTAGTTCTGAAACTACAGCAGCAGGAGGAGAAATGTGATTCTTCAGTCACATTCAGGAATCAGTAGCTATATTTACTGTTTATAAATGCTGTCCTGAGAACACCAGCTGATTGCAAGTGCAAAACAGAAAAAAATTTAAAACGTTAGCAAATTAATGGTGATCTTTATATTCTCAAAATACAACCACAAAAAAAAACCCCAAAAAACCCAAAAACAAAGCAAAACCCAAAACATCAAGTTTTGAGAGAAAAATTATTTCACACAGATTCCTTACTATTATGGAGACCATGAATTTAAAGAAGTCACCAAAATACTTTCTTTATACATGAGAGACAGAGAGAAAATTCTAAGTGCTTGTAGAATGTTTATTCCAAATGCAAAAGTGTAAGAAATTAAAGCTATATTATTTGAATAGGAAACATGTCATAGCAGAAAGCAGAACAGAACATAAAAGAATGAATTTTTCCTTTCAAATCTTGGAAAAAGTTCAGGACAAGATCTAGGCTGAAATGTTTTACTCTGGATGTCAAACCCAAGTAATACCACTTTGTAATACTGTCCTGTTCAGTCTGTTCAATTTGTAAAAATTTAATTTAATTTTATTATTTATTTTCCTTTTGTGGTGGTTTGAACCTGAACTTGATGGACAGTCATTTAGACCAACAGCACTTCTCAAAATTTACATATTTAAACCCTGGGGAGATGCGGGAACTCTCTCTTGCTTCCGGCCCTTTGGATGGGTGGCAGGCCTGCCCACTCGGCGTGGCAGGGGCCAGGTTGGGCCTGGCTGGGCCTGGCCGAGGAGGCCCGGCGAGGCTGGGGCCACAGCCCTGCTCCGTCTTGGCTCGGTGGGGGCCGGGCCACGGCCCGCGGCTCCGTGCGGGGCAGCATGAACTTTTCCCCGTGCAGCAAAACGAACTGAAACTTTACACCAGAAACCAACTCCGGCCGCTGCCCAGCAGAGATCATGTGACCAACCAGCTGCAATGCCCAGACCTGGATAAGAGCAACCCCTTCAGTGCTGTAAGTCCCTCAGAAGAAATGAATCCTAGAAACATCAGTCCTCTCCCAGGTCAGAGGAAAGGGAAAGGCAAAGGCACATGAATAAACACCATGATAGTGACACCAAAGTCAGTGAAGGAGAACTGAAACCCAGAGAGAGAGAGGGAATAGAGGAGATGCTTTAAAACCTGAAAGCTGAAAATCTTTTGTAAAGCTATGTTGATGGACTATGATACATCAGAGAACCCTTTTGTAATTTCATGAAAGCATGGCGGGTGGAGCGTTCAAACTGCCATGAGTAAAGATGTTTGTGTTGAAATAAGCAAATGTTGAAGTAGCTGTGATCCA
>VZTD01001028.1:149363-247162 GCA_013397725.1 Rhagologus leucostigma
AAATGGCAAAAAAACCCCTTCCCCTTTTTTTTTTTTTTTTGGTAAGACCACTGAGCATTACTAATCCTTTTCAAGCAAGCTTTAAAAAAAAAAAATCTCAGTATTTGTTTTTTATTTCTAGATTGGAAGCAATAGAATAATACCCTTTAGTAACCACTAGGCTATGCTAAGATACAACTAAACAGGCACACAATCTACTTTTTAAAATAATGCATGATTTAAATGCACACAGATGTGCAAAGGCACATCAAAAAACCCCCATGCATTAGAGAAGGTATTTAGAGTAACCCACTTATCTTGAGTCAATTAACCTGTCCTGCTGCGGTTTTCAACCCTAATATAATTAGGAATTAAGGAGATCCAATTGAGCCTTCCTGAAGGAAACAGTACCTCCCTAATGCTGCTATTCTAACTCAACAGAAAGAAACAGGCTTTTAGCGTTTTATAGAGAAAGTTTTTACCTCAAATTTTACTCCTTTCCTCTGATGATTTGTTTTAGATTCAAGATTGCAACAGAAAAGAAATATTAGAAATGTTAAAAAATCTCCTTTTGTATAGATGTTTGCTTTACTAAATAAAGGAGATTTAAAAAATATCTTATATGTGCTCTTCATTTCAGATAAGGGAAAGGTTACTACATTATATGAGAAGACAAATGCAATACAAATTAGGAGAAAGGAATCTGAAATACCATGAATTGTCAATAATTGGAACTGTTCTACAAATCCCCCTCTTAATGAGTGATATTTACCTTGTCACTACTCAGACTAGCTGTGTATGCTTTGCCTTGTAATATACTGACAGGATTCAGATACAAAAGGATGGTTATATATCATTCAGGTTAATCACTACTTTGAGAGCCTTTCATGCAAGAACAGAAATAAAAATGTAAAATAAGTAATAGGATTATGTTTACTGTAAGATGTATAAGAGTATTCCATTTTTTTAAAAGCATGTAACAGAATACATTGAAAAAACATGAATTGTTTCCTTGATCAAGTGTTTCTTAGAAATCATATTAGTGGAATAACACTGGATTAACTGTATGAATGTGTCAACATAAACATAAACTTCTTTTTGGAGAAGTACAAATGAACTGCAATTAAGATTCACAGTAGTGTTGAGTCATAAAGATTTTTATTTCTTGCTGTTAAAAAGGTTACAATTCATAATTAAAAATCTCAAGTATATAATCTAATTTAAAATATAATTTTCGGTTGAGACTGTGGAAATCAAAGAGAGAACATGATCTGAAGGTGCTGCAGTCCAGAATACTATTTGTGACTGAAGTACAAGGCAGTATAATCTGTAGAATTGAATATTCTTGAAGCATAAATGCAGGACAAGTTTTTAAGTCTTCCAGCATATCCCCTGCGTCAGTAAGTAAAGTCAGTCTTAAAAAGGAGAAACTTTTCTGAAGAGATAAAATTGAAAACCCACCATTTGACTGGGCCTGTGGGTTTTGCCAGCCCTGCAGAACCTGAAATATTTGGGCACAGTTCCCATATCTAAAAAAACTGTCTCTCATTGTAATTAGATAGAGTATTAATCTACTAAAACCCATCTTTCTGCAATTGGTTGTGGGATAAAAGTTGAATTCAACTCTGAATCACTTTTAAGACTCTCAATTGAAAATAATTATGTAATACCAACAGATTGTCTTCTTTTCCTATGAGACATAAGAATCTTGTACATTAGTTTGTTAACTCAGACTGACACACAGAAAACGTTGTCTAGTTCAAACATTGGTTAAGGATAAAGCATGATATGCTTCTGAAAAATACAATGAAGAATTAGAACTTAGCTGGGGTGAACATACTAACTACACTAGAAGTCTGTTATAAAGGTTCTAAAGTTCAGCTTGCTGACATCATGAAATTCCAGGAGAAAGGATGATCACATTCTGTCATCCTGTTATATCCCTTCCTTTAGTGTACTCTATTACACTGTAGTTCAATATATGACCACATTCTAACAATAAAAAATAAAATAAAATAAAATAAAATAAAATAAAATAAAATAAAATAAAATAAAATAAAATAAAATAAAATAAAATAAAATAAAATAAAATAAAATATAACATAAATAATGTAGACAAAAATCTCCCAGTCATTTTCACTATTCAGGATAGCAGCAGCTGCCTTTGAGCTCTTCAGCACTTTATTTTGTCCTATGGTCTCCTTCATTATGTTTCATGCAAACACTGCTTTACAGAGAGACTTCAGTTATTTGCATTTCCACATCGTGCCGGTTTTTCAGGGAATTGCAGGGCCTGGCACTGTTATAACCCTGCCCAGCAGAGCACAAGCCTTTGCCTGAGCGAAGTGATGATGCCTCCACTTCCCCAGCTCCTCTGGAGTGTGGGAACCTTTTCTACCAGATGCTTCCCAAGATTTACCTTCATACGTGTATGATCCTGGAAGGTGGTACTATTGTCCCTTGATAACAGTACAATTGAAATCCCAAAAATTTTAGGCTTCAGGTATTAATTTTTAGGATACCTGGACTTGTACAGCACAATGAGTATTTAAAGCCCCATTTCCACTGACTTCAGCTAACAGCTGTGAGTGTCGAGCACCTCTATGAAATCAGATTCCAGTTTATCAAACTGGACACAGGAAACAAATAACATCAGTTACTATAGGTGGAAACATTTCAGTCTCTTATACGGAACTTCTGTGCAGCACAAATGGGGATAAAAGCCAGTTTCTTCCAAGCAACCCTCAACTATTTTAACTGCAAAATATTCCTTTGCCTTTCTGATGATTACTTCCCATCATCTATCACATGTTTCCAGTCTCTTCACAAATGCAGATTTCCCTGATAACATACTATCAGTTCAGAACCAGAGCAGCTTTAATGTGTGTATCGAAGTAGGTGGGAATCGCTCTTGAAAAAAACAGCAAATGACCACTTAATACTTATACTCACCCAGGAAGTCAAGAGAAGGCTGCAGAAAGTGCCTGGATGATGGCTGTTCATAACATTAGTAGTTTCTGACTGTACATACTAACAATTCTACTACAGGTGTTCTTTTCCCTCCAAACAAATACTCTCTTCCTTCCTCTCACTGCAAGTCCAGTATTTCCTACAGTATTTCATCAATCTCTTCAATGGTTATTGAAGGAATTACTAAGTATTTATTTCATTTCACATATATTAATGGTGGAGAAGTCCATACATCCCTTAGTGCCCTAACTTTTCTTAACAAGTGTGTAGGTAATAATCATTACAGCTAATAGCTATAAATAAATGGAAATGGTGACTGACCTAGAGCATTTTTGGTGGGAAGAACTACAATATCTGCCTGGAGAATAGTGACAGCAGTGACCCTGAAATAAAATGTAGAAGTAAACAACTGTGCAAGGAGATTAGTATTCAAAATCAATCTGAGGAAGTAACCATCAGCAGCAGATGAAAGGAATAATGATTGAACTAAATTATTGACAACAATATTTCATTGGGTTCTTTAATGGTCAGACAAGACTACTGATATAAACCAGCATGGAAAACTGAACTGGGGGACCAGGAAGACCCTCTGAAGACCCCAGAAGAACATCTCCTTGCCAAGACAGCCTCTGGGGAAACATAGGAGCATGATGAGAGGAAGCATTGGAGCCTCCTCCTTGTTGCTGGATCCAGTTGCATGCTGCTCTAATTGGGAGTGCAGAGAGCATGACCCCAACATTATAGTGACCTGATCAAAAATGGGAACTTCTCCTAGTCATTGCTTAGGATAGGGGCATGGCAGCACAACACCCCTGATCTGTGTAGGGTGAAGTTTGCAATTGAACCAGGTCCTGTGTAGATGAATCTGTTGCACATCATTCTTTGCTGATGTGGTTCAAGTCAGCCTGCCTCCGTGGCTGCCTTTTGACAAGCCTGCTGAAGAGGGCAGGCAGCACCATGCCTCCCTGCATCCTGCACTACTGCCAACGGGCTGAAAACCTTCCAGCATCAGGAAACTGAATCCATGTTAGTGGGCTGGATCTAGACAAAGATGTGCCACCATCACCAAACCCTTTCACAGGTGTTTGGTGAGTGCAAATGAATGGGGCAGGAGGTGGGACTCACAGGAGAGCATCATGCTTTAGTTCAGTCAAATGCTTTTCTCTCCTCTCCAGCTCCTCTCTACTCCAACTTACTCATGTCAGCTGAGTCTTCCTGCTCTCTCCTGCTACATTATCCCATTTCCCTTATGTATTTGCTGCCCCACTTTGAAGTTTTCTCAGTTGCAGTCTCCAAGCAAAGTAGCTCCAGTTCCCCCGCTGACTCTATGACTGGTTTCCCTCTCTTTTCTCACACCTCCTGGTCACCAGCCACAGGTCTCCACGCAGCAAGTCTCATTGTTACAGTCCTAATCATTTGTGTCTAAGTTTCACAAAACCAAAATGAAGCACAAGATTGATACCTAGGAAATCTGAGCCGAACAAATTAATACTTTGACAAAACTTTAGTCGGTTTGGTAGTTTTTTTAAAGAAAGTATCATATATAGGAAGTTCTGGCAATTACCGCCTGTATACAATGAGTGGTATAATGAGGAGGAGACTAAAAGAAATCTAAACAGCATGGACAGTACATTGATTCTTTGTGATTGCTTTATAACAAAAGATACAGACTTGCTTTAGCAACACTACCTGTTTTTGCAGCTGGGATGAGGAATAGTGGCGGCAGTCGATTAAAGGAGCTGTCTTTATAAATAATCTATTCCACATAGTTTCAGTGTTAGACAGAAAAACATCCTTAAACTGGCATTCATACATAAATTTTTTTCAAGACAAAGACCATACAGCAGACAGAGAGAGAAACGGGAGACTATGTGGCAAATACCACTCCATTCAGGTATATAATTAATCCTATTTTAATGAAAAAACATGTTTCTCCTAAATATTTTTTTAAATAAAGTGCCATAAATTGTAACATTCAAAACCAGTATCTAAATGAGACTGTACTCTTAGTTCTGCATTTCAGACTTAGCTCATCATCTGTCTTTACACATCGCTGAACATCTGAAATGAATGTTATTCCTGACTAGTCCAAACTTCATGTATAAAATGAAGATGTAACGCAATACCACACTATAGGAAATGTTTTACACATTTACAAGGTTTTACAAACCTTGTAAATGGTTTTAGATACACTTCGTTAAAACACAGGCACGGTGAGACAAAATAATAAAATAGAGACAGCCAGGAAATGGGACACTTACCCACAGTGCTTCATGTGAGGTGGTTTATCCATTCTCACTGCCAGTTTAATTTTCAGGTCACTGTCCTGGCTGTTTTTGGGAACTATCATTTTATGCAGATCAGGAGACTTTGGGCTATTGGACGTTGGATATAACACTACCTGCAAGGCATGAAAAGAAAAACTTCAGCAAGTTGATTAAAAAACCCCCTGGTAGTCTTTAATGGAAACATCTAAGCAGTGAAGATTTTTTTTGCGTCTCCTCCAGTATGAAAGATAACTAAAGAAGATGTCATAAATCTAATAAACCAGCTGACTCAATCTTAATGTAACAGACAAATTTCAAAAATTAACTCCTTCCTTCTCTTATAAACGGGAATTTTCATATTATGAGTTAATAAAATTTCCTTCTGTTAATACATTCTGAACTAACCGCTTTTTTAAAAATAAATGAACAGTTGGCCTTTCAAAAGAATCGTGTACAATTAAATAGGAACCTAAACTTTTACATTATTCAGTGCTCTTCTGGAAACACCCTTTTGAAGCAATTTGCTGTAGCATTATGCAACAGATCAGCCCTCAGTAGTGGCATTGCTTGAGAGAAGATAACCAAAGCATATGCCTTGTTACTGTCTCCAATTTTTGATCAATAGCGTTAAAAAAATTCAATTTTAGTAAAAAACCACAGAAGTTGTAGATGAATTCTGAAGCATCTTTGCTGCAAATGGAATACAATAAATGTAAGATACTATGTCCAACTCATATGCGATATGACACAAACCTTTGGTTTATTCTACAGTGATAGACATAAAAAACCCCAAACCACTGACTTTTAAATATTTAATTTTTAAAACATTTATATAAATTTCTTGAAAGTTTTACTAACAATTAATTTTAGATTAGTGTTAGTGACAAGTTGTTAAATATTTATTTACCATCCAAAAAGTTTATCCATTTATAGCCAGTACAATTAAAAATTACTGCTTCATCAAATCCTTACCCACAGCAACATGTTCAGCAGTTAAATGCTGCTGGAACATAATTTCCTTTCATTCTTATTGTAAGTACTACTTTTGAACCACTTTAGACTCTAAAGTATTAACAAACTACTTGGGAGACTTTCATATCATTCAGTGAGTTCTGAATTACCATTATCATGAATTACCATTATCATTTCAAAACTAACAACACTCTAAAAAGCATCATTCTTCACATCTTGAAAATTTTCTTGAAAAATAAAATTAATTATTTCTTGAAAAATAAAATTAATCATTATGGTAACCATCAAGTTAATTTCTTACACATAGTACTTGTGTCTTGTGTCATATATCTAAAATACAATATATTGTCCTCTGTGTTACTACGAAGGTTAAATCAAGATTTGAGAAAAACTGTCCAAACAAGTATAAATATAACATATGTTATTAAGCCAAAAATATTACAACAGTGTCATTCAGATCTAATCATCTGAAAGATGGCATAAGTGGAAGGTCTTCAGCTTCTCATTGCAGAAGCACATTCCTGCATCCTGTTAATATCAGGAGCTCCAGTCAAGCAGAGAAATATGATGCATCACTCCTAATCAAATATGCAACCTTTGTAAAACCACTGGAAGAATTAACCTGTCAGATCTACTGAGTACATTCAGTACCTTTTAAAGAGATAGCAGAAGAATCTGTATATTCTGATTTTAGCAAACCAGGAGGTTACCTTTTTTTTTTTTTTTTGCAAATGCACTGAAACCACTGTTTATGACAGAGCTTATTCCTTCTTTCTGATTTTCATTCTGAGTAAAAGGCACTCCTTAAAAAAAAACATTTAAAAACATTATGAGCATGGCAACCTTTGCGTTCTGATGTATCAAAGGGAAAATTATTTTTGGTTTATCCCTTCAACTGCAAGATTATATAAACAGAATTATTATACATTCCTTGCATTTAATCACTAGGCATTCACATAGGACTGTAAGTGATGCTAAGAATTTTTCCTTTTCTACAGGTTGCAGTTCCTGTTGTCCTGTAAAAGCTTATTACTGTTCATGCATCTCAAGTGACATCTTTCTCCTGTCAACTTCCTGAGTTTTCAGAATGCTGATAAAAATAAAAGCAGACAAGAGTATAATAAATTTATATTTGCAGTACTGACAATTCCTTTTCTGAATTTTTAAAGAATTATTACAGAGCTTCAATTTCAAACTTCTCACTGAGAATAAGTATCTGTCAGGCTATTTAAGTATGCACTGTGCTGGGTTACTTTGTCATGCCTTCCAGCTTTAAACAATGAGAGCTTGAAAGAACTTTGTAATCAAACTTTTTGTTACACACAAACACATGTATGTACATGCACACAAAGCATTTGACAAGCATTAATTATCTTCACAATAACCTTCATACTAATATTGCCCTTAAGGGAAATGATAAGTACTGTGTACCATACCATCAGGTGGTACAACCTGTAAGCTCCCATGAAATCACTGAAACCAAAACACTTGGCAACTGCTCCTTGATAAGAAAAGTTAAAAATTGCTGAAATTTCTATTAAAAGCATTCTCTCCATTATGGAACACTGCAATGTGAGGTCATTGCCATTGTCCATGCAGAAACTTTCAAAGGTTTCAAATCAGTCTCAGATTTCCTTTCAGCACTGCTTAAGGATTTTAATCTTCTGGGTTTTTCATAATCTACTTTAAAAAAATGAAATGGTATCAACTCACATGTCTTCTCTGGCAGATATAATAGTCACCTAGAGGATACCCTCACTGAGCCTAAAATTTTATAAATTTCATAAAATTCCTACCGCATATATTTCTGTATTACATCATATATTTCTGAACTTTTATTTTATTTATTTTTTATTTATTTTATTGTTTATATACCTGTGGATATCACCATGGTAGATTATTCAGCAGCACCACAGAGAATTATGAGTTTGGACAGTGTTTACCATAATTATACTAACAAGTAATCTACATTAAAAAAGTACATTGAACTATTAATGACCAGAAAGCTACACAGCGAACATAGCTGCTGTGCATTGCATTGCTTCAACTCATTTAAGGCAAATTAATAGTATCAGAACAGTGTGGGTTGAGATAATTCAGTAAATTCAATCATCTCATAAATTAAAAAATACTTGACCACATGTTCCAATTATATCCAGCAATATTTCCTCAGACCACACTGTAACTGAAAACGTGTCAAGTTCACTTTATGCCTCTCCTCATCTGGATGTAAAATAAACACAGAAATCTTAAATATCATAGAGCAACACTGTAGGCATTTGTGCAAAGCAATGTTCTCAAAATACTGTTTCTTCATTGTGAATGACTGAAAATGTTTCTCTCTTGGGCTTAAGAGATGACAGGTTGAAAGATGTTGAAGCTAATATCATTTGACAACTTAACTAACCATCATTTATGTGATTCCATTGTGTATTTAGGTCCCCAGCTGGATCACAAGAGAAGTTAATTTAAGTACACCTGAGCCAAACAGTCAATCCAGACAAGCAACTATTAATTCTATTTTTGGCCCATTGATCATATCTTTTTTTAAAGGTATGAAAGAAAGATAGAGTTGCCCAAAGTACTCTAAAAGCTTAAACGAACCAAACTGGGGGCAGTCTTGCTTTCTCAGAGAAGATAATTGAGCAAAAGGTTCAGAGTAAACAGCGCAGTGCAGAAATATCTCCTACTGGTACTCCCAGGTTGAGATAAAACTCTCAGGCTAACCATTCCTGGCTGTAGTTTTCCTGTTGTCAAAAGAATATACAGCCTTCAAAAGGGACTACTGAAGGCAAGCAGACTGGTAAGTTGTAAGCACCTCAAGAAAAATCAAGAGTCGAGATAGTCTTTACTTTTTCTGCCCTCTGACACTTGTGGCTGAGTTTCAGCCAACTTGTTTCCTCACGTTCGGGATGCTCCCCATCCCCCACTTCTACTAAAACCCATGAGATTCAAGAGTTGAATTCGAGTGATGGATTTACCCACTCTTTTGACCCACGTACTTGAGATGAGATAGATTTTACAAGTTGGGATGATCTAAGACACATTTTGAAATCTCAGACCCTGGGCACCAGACCTTGGTAATCATGGTAATTCTGAGCTGACTATGCTGAATTTTGGCTCACTGTCACAAGCAAAAAAGATGAAAGTGGAGAAGATCTGCATCTTAACGCCCTGGCTGAAGAGGCAGGTGATGTTTAGCACGCTAATACAGAAAATTGTTATCTGGCCTTCAGTACAGACCATACCACACAACCTTGAAAAAAAGGAAGCTGCAGCCTATCCGCAGTCTCCTCTTCATAACGCAGCCTGGGTCATCTCCAGAAAGCAAACCAAACCTCAGCCTAGCCCCATCCCCAGGGAGGATCCCGATGCACAGGGCTGCCCTGGTGTCTCCCAATCCTGCCCCATGCCCTGATACCCCAGGGAGTTGCTCCTGTTTCTGGCATCCAGCTTCCTATCCTTTCTTCAAACTCTACGGTCTCTGCAAGGAAAGCTAGAAAATTTTATGAGACAAAAGTTCTCATGCCTGATGTGCTCTTTCAGAATACAAATGGTGTTACAAATGCTTGTTTCTTGCTGCTAACCAAAAGGACATTTTCTTTTTTATCTTATACCATACATAGGATGAAAAATTTTAACCTCGTATCTTAAGGTCTGGCTAAGTTACAAACAGTTGAGAACTCAATATACATCACGTGGCCTTAATCATAAGCAGCTTTGTGAGGTCTGTTCAGAATAAACAACACACTCCTAGCCATGCAACAAACCCCACAATGAACTAGAGAAACCAAGCTCTCTAACTCCCATGCTCTACCAGAGACATTTCTAACTCAATTTGTGATTATTTAAAGCTATGAAAAACAGCCAGTGCCTGACACATATGATCACGCAGTTCCTCAACTGCATTTGTTGAAACTTTCATCATGCCACAGACTAATTATTCCAACGTAAGGATTTTTTTTCATGTTTTGAAATGCAGCGATTTGAAAAGATGCCAGTGCAAGCAGAGAGGACAGGCAAAATTTAAGTTATGAAGCAAGTACCCATTATTATTAGGCACATGTAAATTTATGCAGCTGGTCATCCTCTGAACAGATATCATAGAAAAATCTCCTAGTTAAATGTGCTCTGTTTCACTGATCTGAAAATAGTTATAGACCAAAAATTATTGAAGCTGGTTTGGGATATGAAATATATGACTAGAGAAACCCTTTACGGTTATGTTGTTCATGTGACTCTGACCCCAGCCTCACTTGTGGGACACCTGGTTTTGACAGAAATGTCTACTGACTCCTCTCAAGATACCTTCTTCCCTAACTTGAAAATTTGGAGCTGTTCTGTGTTATGTCAGCCACTTGCCCGAAGACTGGCTAATATAAGAAAGCCAGAAGCTGCTGTCAGTGTGACAAGAAGTCCCTATGCCCCAGCATAATGTCCTAGTCCAAATGCCCTAGCAGCAGCCTGCCAAGTACAGCACCGCACTTGCTTTCCCTGAGCATTAAGTCATGACAACCTGCTGCCAGGAGGATGCAGAAAAAAGAAGCTCAAGAAGAGGCTCAAAACTGGAGGTAGAAAGGGGAAAAGGAGATGTCTCTCTTGAGAGTAATTCCCTTAGAAAAGTTCACCTTGGGAACTTCTAAAGAGTGAATTGATAAGAGCTTGATCACCAAGGGAGTTGATGAGTTTTCTCTGCATGCTCTATCATCTCACCTATTGAGTGATCTCTTTTTTTGGCTATGATTGCATTACAGCTGAAACACCAAGACAAGGCTTCGGGTAACAGGTGGTTAAAAAGAAACAAAAACCAACATAAAAACTGAATAGGCACATGGTGAGAGAGCTATCTAGAATACTGCTGATAAAAAGAACTGTTCATACAATCAACCTCTGTTGATGGTGCTGGCTGAACACTTACCCTGGTAGGTCTTAGCAATTGATAAAAGCAGTCTTTGAGTCCTTCCTAAAAAACCTCTCCCCCATATCTAGGAGAGAGAATGCCCGAATGCAAAATATCTCAAGCATTTCCAATGAGAGGCACTCTCAAAGAAGCTACTGAGAACCCCCCTGTTAGAATGGAAACAATAACACTCAGACAGACATCACAGAGTGCTGACAGGCAGACTGCTTGGGGGGCAAGAGACAAAGGAGGAATGAAAGCAATCTCTTATCATTTTCCAAACTTAAAAAAGAAAGACAGAAGAACTCAGACCTGAGGAACCTCAGGAATTTCAAAGTCCAATGGAGAAACACAATCCCCAGGATGGCAGGCTTTAAATTAACCATCACAGAATGAAACTGTCTCTGCTCAGGGGCTCTTTGAATGTGGCACAGAAGATAAACAACATGCCCAGTGCAGTCGACATTCAGAAACCCAGCAATCCTGTGAGTATACGTATCTAGCCAGTACTGCTATTTTATAATTTTAAATCAAACACAGAGTAACAGCATTAAAGGAAAAAAAAAGAAAAAGCATAGCTGCACAGCTAATTATTGCTGGCTGCAGCTGACTGTGACAAGCAGGCTGTGAGACAATAGTTCTCTTTTAACTGAATAGTCAGAGCGACAAGGCTGAAATATCCTTATATTCAAAAAGTATCAGCAATCAAACACCACCTGCTGCTCTCACATTGTATCCACATGTGTGCTAAGCATACACAATAGCTGTCACTTTGAATTATTAGGTTTGAACATCTTTATACACAAAGTATTGAACAAGCAAAAGTGGTGTCAGATCCCTGTGTTTTAGAAACCATTAGGCTGATTTTTCAGAAGTATTTACACCAAACTCTGATGGCTTCTTCACACTTTCTCATTTGTTGCATGTATGAATGCAAACATCAATTCTGCCTTCTGTATGCACATACAAAAATTATTCAAGTGGCCAGATCAGTATCAGTCACATAAAATCCGTACCACAAATTTTAAAGATATTTGACTAAAGTAAGTTCTTAACATTTCCTCATTAGAATAAGTTTAGCTTCAAAGATACAGCCTGCCTCACTTCTAAAAGCTAAAGTCAGGGGTTCAAGTCACTGTATGTAGAGGTCTGCAAAAAAAACCCGACACAGACCACTCCAAAAGCTCATGTTCTGCAGAACCCAAATCCAAATAACACCCTTTCTCCTTCTGTGCAGCACACATGTCTGTATTTAATTTCAGTGGGAAACTGAATTTGTACAACTGTTTTCCAGTTTGTGTAGAACAGAGAATAAAGGTTAAGATTTATTTTCATTTGAAAGTGGTCAGCAGGAAGCCAGAAGAATATCCTGCAGCAAGCAAAATCTTCTCTTGGGATTCACAACTGGATTTACTGGTATTTTTGGAGGAAGACAGCCATATCAGACAAGTGACATAGGAAGTATTACTTCCTTTCAGTTAACCACATCTTAAATGCTTTGAAGGGAGATGTTAAGTAAGACATTGGTCCTTCTATCACTTGGAGCTGACCTGGTGACTTCTGCAGCAGAGTTTGTGAGGCCCAAGCCTGAGCTTCCAAACACGGAGTATATAAAGCTGTAAGTATGATCTGTCCTCTCTACTCAGAGCACAGGCCTGCATCCCTTCTGCTCCCCAATGAGCTAGTTACTTCTGGAAATAAGCGGTGTCTTGTCTGGAAATGAGAGACCTGCTGATATCAGGGTCTACATCTTAAGTTCATAAGTGAGAGAAATCGCCATGCACGGATGGGTTTAATGGAAATACCTTCTCCTCTGCAGCTCTGGGGAAACCTTTGCTGGCTCCATCTTTCTCTTTTCCTAAAAAACTGACCCCTTGGTGGCAGAAGAAACCTTTTGGTCTGTGATAGAAGTTCAAAATTCAAATCATGTAGCTTGATGCTGCCTTCTATTTCTAATTATAGATTAAACAGAACAAAACCTTCAGAATAACTGCAGGGTATTGGAAATGCAAGCTTCAGTAATGTAGAAAAGTGGCATCAGGTCAAGACACACACTGTCAAGAAAGTACTTGACAGATGAGAATTAACGTCCACAGTAAGCCTACCTCAGAAGGGGTAGGTTTGAGTTGAATTTTTAAGTACAGGAAAAATACCAGTAGGAAGTATCTTCAGACCTTTTCCAAGGATAAGAAACCTAGCTTGATCAGATGTACTCCTGCAAGTCACTGCATTGTAATGACCAAGCACAAAGTTGCCAAACTTTATAAAAATTAAGCTTATCCAGTGGGGTCCTGTTGCCCTGAGTTTTCAGCTCTTCGATGTTTTCATTTTCTGTAACAGTTTCTCACGCACTTTTCTGTAAACATAGCCATGGTTTGCTAACCGTACCTTACTGTTTACATTCCATTCTCCTAGGCGGAGACGTTTGATGGACTTTTCCTTTGACCAGTGTGATTGAGGGGTGGTAATGTCTCCCTCCAATCCACGGTGGTTTTTAAGAACATATAATAAAGCTCGGGGTCTCTGACCCCGGGGCCTTTCCTTGCTTCTCTCCTGACAAGGTGTCTGCGTGGTTCTTTCGTGTCCAAGTGCGACAGGGTCCTGCATCTTTTCAAATGCTATTTGAATTTAAATCTCTCAGACCTGAAAACAAAGACATCACCAACAAAAGAAGACTTTGAAAGCTAAAATGTGTACTGTAAGAGTACATAGTACTGCAAATTATTTTGTAAAAATTCTGTCAGATCTCCTCCCAGTCTCCCCTCTCACAAATACTCTGGTTAAACCAGACAAGTACGTTAGAAGATTCCTTCTTCTCCTGAATTTAGTATCTACCCCCACGAGCTGAAGGTGTCTGTCAGCAACCCCAGATTTTACCAGACCTGGGAGGTACAGAAGGATAAACACCCACACAGGTTAATGCACAGCCAACATGCCCTTTTTATGTTATTTTCCACTGCTAAGGATCATGTGCGCTACATAAGGGCATTGTGGTTTATCTTTTACTGACTTATCTTTCTCAGAAGGTATTCTTTGGCAAGGATGTGGGCCAGATATTTTTGGTGAGTCAGGAGTGGATTATAAAATGGAAAAGCAGTATCCAGGCATCTCTTAGGTACTCCTGTTTGCTATTCCCAATCTCAGCACAAGCTTTAATGCAAGGGGGAAAAAGGTGATGGCCTTTATCCTTTTACACAAGGGGAAAAAAAAAACATCAAAAAGAAATTATTTTAATAGGCTTATTCTGGTAGAAACTGCCAAATCTCAGAGCATCTGATAAAAGCAAGCAGACTCTCTGCCAAAGAATACCAGGAGAGTAAGAATCAACAACAGAAACAGAAGATTGCTCTTCCCTACCTCATCTTTAGTATAGCTTGCTTTGTCTCTTGGAAAGCTGGGTCAGACTCCAACAACAGGGCACTGAGCTCACTATCCCCTCTCAATTACCTATTTTCTTCTCTTTCCCCTCACCCCTCCCAACCAAGAAACTTTCTTCAAACTGGTTTGACCAGCTGACAAACATAGATGTGTTGGAAGGCAGCCAGGAGTGTGCGGGGAGAGGAAGCAGTAAAAAACCCACAAACCAATCACCTGTGGCCACAGGACACAAGTAAGGCAAAGGCTATATTCAATATTTTACATTTGAAATATTTTCATTCTTTAAAATTAAATTTTAAATCTTTTTAACTTCCTGTCCTAGAAACTCAGACAAGCTGCAGCGTAAGAAAGCAGACCAAGGCTGGTACCTGAACTTTGGCTATTTGAGGTTGCAGACACAGAGGATCCTGCTAAAACCTGTGATCCTTAGCCTCTTTATATTAATGATGCTTCTTTTCTTCTCTGACTCCTTGGCAATGAGTATGCTGGCTACTGTTCACAATGGTCTCATAGTCCCTCCTCCACTGACCTTCACCTTGGCACTGACTTCCCTTTTGCTTCTTTGAAAGGACTGAGCAAGGAGGGACAGAGATGAAACTTCTCTGCATCTACTAATACTATGCAGTTCCTGCAAGTTCACCCTTTCAGTGTCTCTTTTATTGTTCTGAATGCAGATATTGGTGACTCTGGTTTGCTCAGTTGCACGGCTATGGCTCTTTTGTACCTGTCACACCGCCTACCTGCCTCGTGCCAGGGTGAACCCCCGTGGGAAACTTCCCCATGTAGATCCTACCAACACCTTGACAAAGTGACCTTGGAAGGCCCTTAGAAGGATATGAGATGAGGCAAGAAGAAGTAATCCTGAAGATACAGTCCTGACCTTAACAAGTGACACAACGTATGGGAGAATGTGTCTTCGCATAACCACCTGTGCTCAGAGGACAAAAGTGGAGAAGAGCCCTGCTCTTTCCAACACGTTGTGCTTGCTTGAATGAGAAACAGCCAGGACTCTGATTGTAGAACTGAGCATTAAAATGTGAGCTATTTTACATGTGCTACATGTCAGAGGGGAAAATTTCAACAGGAAAGGAGGAGGAGATATGCAGACCCTCTCTGCCTCATTCACCCTACCCTCTTCTTTCTATGATATGTTGCACTCTCTAGCTCTTGATTTTGGCCTAAGAAGGATGAATTTACAGATTTTGCAGAATAGTCTGACTCGGAAGGGACCCAGAAGGATCATTGAGTCCAGCTATGAAGTGGATGGCCCATATGGCAATCTATGCACGACCTTGGCATTATTAGTACTGTCCTCTCACTAACTCAGCCAGTCTCAGATTATCCCGTCAAGATAGGGAAAACATGAAAATGGAGGAGAAGCTCATGGAGTACAAGAATAAGCTCTTATTTTACTCTGACAGATTATCTCCCTCACTCCTCTCCCATTCTGCTTCATCCTTCTATCACTTAAGTCCTTCCTTTCCTTTCCCCAGTTGTGTGCTACATTACGTTTATTACCTGCCAAGTCTTACCTCTCTCCTTTCACACCTAATTTGAGTAGTTAAAAGCATTGACATGTCATGTAGAAATCGATGTTTTAAAAAAGACAAAGAGAACCACCATGGATGCTTGATGTAAGTTTCTGAAAGGTAATCAAAGTAATATCACATTTTGAATACTGGGAAAAGTCACCCTCATATAAAAAAAGCACTGTTTGGTAGGGCCACAGCAGAGCAGGCTGGTACTGAAGGCCTTATACCATTTTATGGCATGTTTTATCAATATTCACACTTCTACCCATCATTTCTCACATATTTCTCTTGTCTACACATAATACTCACTCTTCCCAGTTCTTTATCTTCAAGTGCCAGCACCCCGGTGCTTTCTGTAAAGAGTTTTACTTTGACAACAGGCCGAGGGTGAGTAGTGGTGAAATCCCCTTGGGTTCCCCATCTGCAATAAACAAAACAACAGAATTTAACTGGGGCTGAGCACAGGCCTGAGAGTGATAGGACTGTAATCTTTTCTGCAGAATATTTATCAGTGCACTCCTAGAACTTAATTTTAAAGCTTTTGGAAGGGGTGGGGGCGGGAAGAAAATTGAGGTACATTTCTGAATATCTAAGATCAAATGTCGACATAAAAAAAAAGGCTTTTCTCTACAATAAAACAAATCAGGGTTTTTCTGTATGACTTTTGCCATAAAATATCAATCAAAAAATTTTTAGTGGCAAAACTCGAAGAACAGAAATTGTATCTTCATAGAGAAAAAAGAACTAAGCAAGAAAGCAAATAGAAATCTATTTTCTATGAAACATATTCACTATCTTCTGCATACAAGTCAAATTAATTTAGCAAAGAATCATGTCTCAATTCACTTCAGGCAACCACACTATGAATAAATTATGAGACTTACGCAGAGGAAATCTTATGCTTTATGAGATGTTACAACTTAATATGAGAATGTAGGAAAAACATAAACACAATTGCAAATAATAGGAAAAAAATATTATCAGAGTGATTATAGCTCTGCAAGATAATTACTGCCACAAGGCTCCATGCTTTTAGAGAACTGTAATTAGGCAGACAGACTTCTAGTTGTTAATCTCCTATCTCAGTTAAGACACTTGGTTTGTCAGCCTTCCCCCTCTCCTCCCTGTGTGCCAGTGGTACAAAAGTTATACAAATTAGGTTGCAACTTCCTTCAATGATCTATTCCATATTTCTGAACAACCACATGTATAGATTAAACTGATTGTGATTATGCTACTAGGCACAAACAAAATGCGAAAAGTAAGCACAGCTCCAATTTCTCTTGATTTTGTCCACTGTGTGAGATATTACAATTATCAGAAACTAAAATATAAAGAAAACAGATGACTTTAAGAGTATGCTCTATAAAAGGATGTATTACACAAGCCAAAATCTTAGGCCCTCATTTAGAAAAAGCAGTAATTTTCATTTACATTCAAGAATACACAATCTCTCCAGTATTGCAACGTGAACATAGAGTAGCAATTTTCCAGTAAAGGGATCTATTACGCAAAAGAAAGTGCTTTAAATAGCATGAGTTACAGACTTCAAGACCAAGTCTAGAAAGTAATATGCAATCAAAACCAAAAAGCTTTAAGGTAGCAGCAGTTCTGTATAAACCAGTCCTACAGGTGGCTGAACATGCCTGACTCTGAAAGTGAGGTTCACCACAATTAACCAAATCTTGCATTAAATTCTGTCTTCTTTGCTTTGTCTAGGTTAGATAGATGCTTACTCTGTCTGTGGTGTGCACAGCTTTAGCCTCAACAAAGTGGTCATTGAAATAGGAACTCTGACAAATTACCTTCCTGAGTGGGAGAAAACCTGTCTATGATCTGATGATAGATGCTGCAACTGCAGGATAAGACAGTGCCTAGCACTACTGCTTTTCCCAGTGGCGGTGGCAGGGGTAGGTTTTGTCACAATACAGAGATGAAATTTCCAAGGAGAAAGCACCTTCATAAAAGATGAGATAGTTGTATCTTCGGTTTAGCCTCCAGATCCTGGTATTCAGGAAGAATGCTGCCTTGACTTTGGAAACACAACCTAAGCACTTGGATAGCTGCATCCTCTCTCTCAGCTGTCAGGTTTGTTTGTCCCTGAGCTTCCAGAAGCATTAAACTGTGCATGACATTATGGACAGGACCACACTAAAAACCCAAGAGAAACTCCCATTAAAATAACAAAACAAACCCAAACCCACTCTACAAAGGTCTAGTGCTAGCATAAATTCATACAAAAGAGAAGAGAAATAATCGGTCTCGCTGACTGAAGAGAAGAGACTCAGCCTGCTCAATGAAGAGAACATCACCTGCAGCAACTCAGCTTCTGCAAGCTGAGCAGCAGGTGTGTGCTTCAGCATTTGCTGGGATTTGAGCACCCTAGCATCAGGTTCAAAGAACTTCCTGGAAAGTGGTGCAGCTTTCTTTGGAGACCCAGACTCCATCTCTGCAAGACACAGCAGGCAGGGATGGGGCACACATGAGCCTTGCCCAGGAAGCCTGAGAGAATTTGCTCCTTCTCCAATTAAGATGTACAGTGAGATACTGATGAGAATGGGAGTAACATGGGGTCATCCATCTGTTGTTGGCACTCACGTAGTACTAGAAATCACCTTTAACATTGAGTCTGATCACCAGCCTTGACTGACATCTTTCTCCCATCCCTTGTTCCATCTGAAGCAGTAAGTGAAAATCCTGGGCTGAAAAAGAATGGTCTGAACCAATTCCTAAAGCTTATAATGTTCATGGTAGAAATATTCCATCCACTGATCTGCATGCTCCTGGATGATTAGGACTTCAGCTGACTCTCATAGCCTCTTAGGAACAATTCTTTGAAAGTGAATTATCTGTAAGAGCAGACGATCACAGATTTTACTGACTAGTTTTAGTATCATTCCTCATGAAAGAGCTCATGACAAATCACGTTCTGCTAGAAAAGGCAAATCTCCAAGATTGTATCCTTTACTATCACACTTACTTGTGGGCATCTGATGTTCCTATCAGCTGCCAACATAACAGCACAGTACACACGGCTCATCTTTTTGTTCCTTGTGTATTACTAGAACACAAGTCCTGTTTCTTTGAAGCTTCATGTTGTTGCAGAGGTATCAATTCATACCATTTGAAATCAGCAGCCAAAACAGTAGTATCATGTTCATTTTAGTTTGCTCCTTCCAAGAAAAAACATAAGAGACCCAGTAATCCAGACAAACTGAGTTTATCTAGATAAATTGAGTTCATCTATATGCTGTACATTTAAAAGCACATTACTATGTTATCATGCATACTATTAATACATCAGGCAACGACTGAAGCAGAAGTCAGAAATGACAGCCTAATCAAAACTCCCACCTGTAGTCTAACCCATATGAATGTTCATGATAATAAGAATTTGAAATTTGCATTTTTATGTTTTGTCAGTATGAAATGAGGTGCAACAATATGAATGGGCCTTCTGGCTGTAGTTCGCACTGTCAGCACCTCCTAATAAACTTGAGTTCTAGTAGAAATAAAATTCTGACCTGTAAAGATTGTGCCATGAATATAACAAGACATCAGGAACTCAGTATTTATTGAGGATGACCCAAAAAAAGGGCTAGAATGAGTAAAGCATGCAGGTGTACATAAGCCAGTCTACTCTGAAATACTCTTTACTGTTCTGAAATTATATAGGTGCTCAAGATCTGACAGATTTCAACTTTATTCTCCCCCTTGCTATTTCTTTTATGACACCTGGTCAGACTCCAGTCAACAAATCAACAATTTGTTTATTCTTCCTGTTTATGAATAATACTTAATTTCAACCAAATTCCCCTTAAATGGCTATCACACCTTCAGCTTCTCTGAGAGGATAAAAAATGATATCAGATTTTCAGCATACAGATCAATTTAAAATTTGTTACAACCTACATGCAAACAATAACTTTGAATAAGGTACTGTCCCATCATCATCTGTGACTAAGAACTGTGTAATTAAATTGCATCAATTTTACCTGTAATGCCAAGATTGTAAATATAGCCGTCCTACTCAATAAATAAGATTTTGCTGAATCACTTGTTATTTCCACTGTAAAATTCCATCATTTTTTTCCATACTTTTGGGTATTTATTCTAGATCTACACACCTGTTCAAAGAGCTGGTGAGTTTAATGGTGAAAATAGGTTAGGAGCATACCTAGTAATTCATGGAATCAATACCATAATTATCATGATGTAAATCTTGATCTCCATTACTGTAATTTCTTTTTTCAACCTATAGATTTTATGTGCCAGTATCATTACATCCCCTTTTTTTCCTCAAAGATTTAATTATTTTTCTTCCAAAACACATTTGTTGTCTGTCAAATGCATTTTTTGACACCTATTAAAGCGTTAATATTTCTGGTTCTCACATTTGCTTAATCTCATTGGACTGTGTATTTTAGCAGAACATCTCCTTTAAATTTAGAAGCTAAGCTGCTAGGTATAGGTCAGACAAATCAATGTTTTTCTTTTAAGTTTGCAGTTGCACCCTGATATTTTTCCTGGAAAAAATACAGTACTTCCCAGAAATGTTTTTGTTTCTGAACCACAGACATCGAAGTCAACTAACATACAAATTATTGTTCATATTATTCATAAGACAAAAACTTGTAAATTGTTTAATTGAACTACTTTCTGTTTTAAATAGGAACCAACAATGTGGTCTTCAGAATTTGAATGCCGAATAAAGAAAAGTTGCTTTTGTTTATATTTTAACTTTCAACATCAGTAACTGAAATATTTTCTGCATGAAAATAAATCTTACAACTGACTTTTACTTTTCATACAGGTGAACCTGTAGGTTGAAACCTGGCTTTCCGTGAAAAGAGAAGCAATTCCTTTGTGCTATTTTGATATTGAGTCAAAGTATATTGCAGATAATTTATTTAAAGCTTGCTCTGCTATGGAGCTCCTGAAGGAAGGATGGAAGGAAGGATGAGAAGGAAGAAGAAGCAAATTAATTCATCTATCTTCTGAAATTGTTATTTACAAACAGTGTATCTTTAGTAAATCTTAACTACAAAGAAAAATGCAATGCTTCATATTTGTAATAGCATATGTTTTAACTATCAAATATATGCAAGCAATGGAAACAAAAAGTCAACCACCTCCACACCTTTGGAGAAGCCATTGATTTTTGAGTATTGGTCCAATGATTTTTGTTAATGTGACCAGTTTTGGTGCTGAAAGTGTCCAGGTGGGAAGTGCAAAATTTTAGACAAAACAAATATGGATCTCATGCAATATTTATGTTAAGTTAAATAACTACCATTATAGTATAGTTGGTTGGTTGGTTGTTTTTTTACATCTTGCTAGAAAAAGTAACAATAATTTCAACACTAACTGCTGCAGTGTGCTCACAGCACTGTCAGCTGAAGCCCATGCAACATACTGGACACCTCTAAAGCTACCAACTTTAAGTCTGAAAGAAACCCCTAATTCTGCGTTTTCAGGGTTTCATTTTGCCATATGATTTTCCTTTGTTGTCATAATTTTTCTTTTACCTACCCATTCTCTTTACTAAAGAAACTGCAGTGATTTGAAGTTTGTTCATCTTTAACCATAAGCCACAGTTTTTTCACCATATTTCTCTGCTGCTGTCAGAGGTACGTGGGCTGATATAGTAATTAGTAACAAAATCTATTGCCAAAGTTTATTTCCCTTCACTGCAAAAGTACCTACTGCCAGCAAGAAGGTGAATATTTATTTCAGCTAAAGATTTATCACTGTGTCACAGAAACCCCTCTAAGCGAATTTATTTTTTTACTTCAGTTTGGAAAACATTTTATACACTGGAAACAGCAGCAAATTTCTCTCTCAGGTTCCATTTAACTCATGGTATCTGTTAGTCAAAACTTTTTTTTTTATGAGATCATGGGAGTGAACGTAATAAAATTTATTATTCTAAGCAAAGATCTAGAAATTTTATTTTAGCCCTTATTATCGGAATAGTTTATTTCTGATAAAATTTTTACACCATTTTTTGTCCTCAGAAATATGGAAATCTCATTTTTGAAACCAGTACCAGAGTGCATTGGTCTCCTTGGAGCCATCTTTTGCATCTTTCTGGGTTTGATTCTTAAGTCTTCTGCATAACCTCAACATGTTTCTTAACTATTACTTAAATTACCTTAAGAGGCCTTCTGGAAGAGTTTTCTTATTTGCTATCCAAACAGGGATGTGGACAGAGCTGGAATGAGCAGGAAGACTCACCCAAGCCAGTTTGTTAGGGATCTTAGTGCTCCACAGGAGTAAGAGATTTACCAGCACTTCATCTTTGCACATCTTGGAGCTGGACTGGAAATAGAATTTTGAGGTCTCTGCAATATTTTTGTGTTTCAACTATTTCAAGAACTTATACCAACTCTGCTGTTTCTACTTTTTTTACTTTAAAACTTTAACTTTTGTTTACTTTTAAACTTTAACTGTATAAAAACAGGTATCTATAACCCTCAGAGTAGAAACCATACTCACAGTGCAAGTTGTGAGATGAAAGGCCAGGAAACTAAATGACAGAGGAGGCTCAGCACCTCCTGACACATCCAGCTACACTGATACATTAAAATACTTCAAATCCAGGTCTGACAAACCTTCTGTTATTAGTGAAGGATTGTGTGAGTGTGGAATTTATGAAGTGTTGCATATTACTACGTCCAACTGCACGGATACAGACAAAGAGAGAAAATGTGAGACAGCGAGCCAGGCGCTGTACCAGCAGTGCAAGTCACCCCACAGCAATCTGACAATAAATCTATAATTTGATGAGGAGGTTCCACTCAGCCAAATGAAAATAGAGTTAAATCCATACTTATCTGATTTTGGTGTTTTTACTGAGACTCCTAAAGAGAGTATTAGTTGGTGCTAATTGCTACTACTTCTTCCCCGCTGATACTTGGAAAAATATCATAAGCATTTCATTTTCTCTTATGAGCACAGAAATACCCATCCATTTGTTAATGATTGACACCAGGATGCTACACTAGAAATCGTAGATTTAACTCTAACAGCTGTCTCATACAGCCCAAAAGCATCTTTATTTTTTCTTTTGACCACAGTACAAAATAGTATGAACATTGCAGCTTCTCCCTTTGAAAAGGGATGTTGAAAATTACTGCATATGCAACAGAAGTTTATTATGCAGCACTAAGGATTTAATAGGGTAAAGATTATTCCTTATGTGCAACATTACAACCACTATTTATACATATATATTTATTTATTTATGTATGCATTCTCCAGTACATCACTTAGATCTGGAATTAATGTTTAGAACCACAAGGGAAAGAGCTTGTATGCTTGTACCTTTCTATAATGCTTATAATGGGATTTACATTGCAAATGTTTTCCCTGGAAAATATTTTTTTATTTCTCTATTTTAAAATTACTCATTTATTTTAATGGAGGAATGAGGAGCATAATTTCCTCGCTCTGAGCAAGCACATTAAACTGCAGCTGAAAAGCAAGGTATAAAGCAAGTTCCAAACAAATCATAACATCCTTTCACAGTAGAAGCACAGACAAGTCCCATGCTCAGGCAAACTGACCCATGAGGTTGGCTTTGTGTCTTGGCCTTTCATCACTGACCTCAGCTAATCTTTTTTGACTCTGTTCTTCCCTGTGTTACTGTGATTCCACCATTTTATGCGCAAATCTTGAGAACTACAAATTCATTGTTTCACAATCCCTATCGAAGAAACACTGATACTTTGCATAAATACTTTCTCTATTTAGCTACTATCTTAGGGGCTGTCAGCTATTGAAGGAGCATGACAATGGTAATGGTTTTAACCCTGAGGTTCCCATCAAAATGTTCCTAAAGCTACAAAATAGAGATAGGAGAAAAATAATTTGTTCTACAGAGATGAATGACAGCAGGAAAGTGCAGACAAAAGGTAAGTCTTGGTATAAGCATGGAAAGTCATGCAATTACCTTTAAAGGTCACCTCTGATTCCACCTAAGCAGAGTCTACACTACTGTCTTTTACCATTTATCATTTATTTCTGTCTATATGGGAACTTTTGACCCAGCACACTAATGATTTGAAATGCAGACTAACAAACCACCTCTTCAGAACTTCCCTTACAGAAAATTTGTGTTCAGCACCTGTAGCTGCACACACGAAGCAGCCCATCACTTAATTTCTGAACGCATTGTTGAGTCACTATCTAGTATAGTGACTCAAAAAAAGTAAATGTTTGGGTAATTTTTCTGTGGATTCAGCAGCAAAATTAATGGGTTTTAGGATGATTGTTACAAAACAATGGGAATCCCTTCTTGGAACTTTTTTCTCAAGGAATGGAAAACTCCAAATTTTATCCTTACTTTGTCAACAGCAAGGATACAGTGTTTTGATGGATCTGCTATACTGTAAAGCTCCTTTATACAACTAGACTAATACGAAAGGAAAAAAGAATAATCTGATAATATGCAGATTTCTTTCAGGATTTGCTTTCAGTAAAATAACAATTGTTTTAAATAAAGGAATTAACAGAGCTCAAAATTACTGTTTATCTCAGAGCTAACAATGATCTACATGCAATCAAGTATTTATTTTTAAGCATAAAAAATTATTAATATATGAAAAAATTACTTGTAAAAAAAACACAACAAAACTGTGACTAGTTTTTCTTTAAAACAAAAAAGTATCTAATAGAAACCAGAAAGGCAAACCAGAAGAGGGGTTCAGTGCATAATAAGAAACTAAGTAAAAACACTCATTTAGGCTTCCTACACTGAAAAGGAGAAAAGTGCACTCTAACGGTACAGAACGCTATTATGACAAGTATTGTCATTACAAACATAAAACAGTATGAATAAATTATTAGTCTTGCTTTTACATCTCACTTTCAATACAGGCAACCAAGACAAGCCAGGGTGAAAATTTTCAGGGATATGTATCTAGACTGACACACTGCCAGGTGCTGGCAACCACTGATACATATTAAGTGAAAGATTCATAGGAGGCATTACCTCCTGTAAGGTTCAAACGCACCTGGAGACTGGTGATGGACACAAAGGCAAGACATGGACATTTATGCTCTCGAAATTTCTATATGCATATTTATTTCACTTTTTCCTTGAAAAAGATAATTATGAATCCATCACGACACTGTTAAAAAATGCAACTCCTATTTCTTCATGTTACTTGGTATTTCTGTGACACTTTAAACCTTCAAAATGTTGTACAAACATTGATAAACTCACAGTACTTTGAAGAAGCAGGTAGATGCTGTCATGTCAGTCTAAAGATGGGGGAAAACAAATGGCAAAACACTGACCTACCTGAGCTTGCAGAGTCTACCAGGAAAGAGCCAGGAATCAAATCCGAAAATGTCAGTATTCCAGCTGGCATAAGACCAGTTGGTGTGTTTTATTCTGAAACCCCTTTTACTGTTCTGAGTCCTACTGCTCTTATGAGCTGTCCACACTACCCTGCCTTTGCTTGTGCTGTCCTCCTACTCTAAACCTGCTGGTATTGCTTTCAAATAGGCACAGTAATTGCTCCAGAAAGAAACACATACTGACATATGACAAGATGAACACAATGATGGAATTTATCCTTTAGAGATATAAAGATGAATCTTAGAGAAAATAATAACAATCATTACACAACTCAGTCAAGCCTAGTGTATGAAAGCAGACACACTTTGTTTCCTGTCATAATCCCCACTTGTTTCCCAAAATTCCAAAATACTATTAAAAGATCACGCTCATCTTCACCAAGTTTTCAGCATTGTATACATCAACATAATTATGTCTCTCAAGCTTTAGCCTGTGAAATGATCTTAATAAAAATACACAGAAGATCTCTAACATATAACCTTGCTTCTGTAAATGTTGTCTAAAATGTATTTATGTCTTAAAGAAAATAACTCTGTATGCCAAAAGTAGGATGAACTACTTTGTTATCCTCTGTGAGATCAACACTGGATTTTTCTACACCTAGCTGCAAGCAAAAATCTTTCAAAGGTAACAGTCAAAAGAACAGGTGAAAGTTAAAGACCCTGATCAAGAAGCTAAATCCTAAAGAGAATTTATCCTCAGAAGATACAATAGGAAGCATATGAACAGCAAGCTAAGCACAGTTAGATCAGGCACTATGAAAATACAGTCTTACTATCCTCATATAAAAATTCTCTTGTGCAAATATACTCATTTCAATAAAAAAGGCACCCAGACAAAGAACAGAAAAATCCCCACAGTGTAAGGAGCGTTTTTCAGCTTGACAGCAACAGAAGAGTTTGATTACTGCCTCTCCGATCAGCCAAAACTTGTGTTTCTGTCCCTCCTTTCTTCCTGTGTATATTCTCTCATTTTCTATTTAAGAATCAAAGCAATATGAGGCAGGTACAACTTTTTCATTCTACCTTTTCTCTTGTGCAAAAGCAAGAACATGAATTCCTACACATGAAAACAATATGAGGAATGACTGCAGAAAACCAGCAGTATAATTAAAGTATTACTGAATGAAACAAGTTTCATTTATGCAGATGTATCAGACAGAGAGCAGCAGCATGTGGGAAAATAAGAGTAGGTGTGCTTTCTCTTTCCTTACACACTGTACATCTGTGTTGTCAACCACAAGTTAGGTGACAGCTTTAAGTGTTATTATCCCCTTGTTTCCCTTAACCAAAAACAAAAATATAGACAGTTGCAGGAACTATGATGAAGATGAAGAAAGAAAACTTCCTGATGTTTGGAACATGACTGTCACATATTATAAATGTTATCATCCTTTTTCCCTTCATAAATGTTATCTTAGGCCACATCCTCAAAACATCCTATTAAAAAAGTACTATTTTTTTCATGAGCAAACATGTCATTTATGAAAGTTTTAAATTTTAGAAATTGGGCCCTTTTTTTCCTTTTTTTTTAAATCTGCTCTATGGAAGTTTTGCTGTGCAATGTTTAGTTAATGTATCTACAAGTTCTCACACTTCAAATACTTTATGGAATTAATGATGGTAGAATATGGGAGAAAAATAATGTGAGCAGCATTTACTTCATTTATGCAGCACTGACTGAGGTTCCCTGCCTCCTCTAGTCACATTTAATCACGCATTCTTCACATTATTCTAACATATAATAACCCTTTTAAAAAGCTTCTGCAATCACTGGCAGATTCATCAATATGATCATCTTATTTGTCTTGTTCACATGAAGAATATCCTGTCTCTATTAAAGTTTTCTCATCATCAAGATATGATCTTTTCCTATTGTATAAATATGTGACAAGAGAACATCACGTGTAGTACTAAATGATAGCATGTTCCCATTTTTTATTTTTAGGCATGATTATAGATGCCTAAAACATGACACTTTCAAGAAATCACATTATTTAACATTCAGAATTAATAAAAATCAATGGTAAGAAAAAATTGTGGATACCAGACTTCACAAGACTAAAACAAGGCCACTTCAGTAACGTTTGAAAAATGAAATTAGGACCGGATTTTTGCAGATGACCCCCTGTGGCATCACAGCAACAAAGTTATGCAAAGCTTCACACAACTAAAGGGGCCCTCTGAGGGCTCTGCTTACTGATCTCTGGTAGAAAAGGTCACAGGCTATGTTGGAGGGATTTTCAGCAGGGCTAAAAGGCAGGAAACAGTTGGAAGGAATGAAGAAATATTTCACAGGCAGTTATAAAAATTTTATACGGTTTGCATGTGAAGCTGTATAACTGATCTGTTTGCAAAATTGTCCAAGACATAAGCTCAGTAAAACTGCATTATTCTATAGCATTTGCATTTTAGAATGATCATTAGTTACTCAGTAAGATACATATAAGCAGTACTTCATTTAGCTTGCTAAAGAAGAAAATGAAGCACTTAAACATAAACTCACAAAGTTATTATTCAACGACAGAGAAAGCAGGGGTTAAATGCATTAACAAACCAGAAAATATTTATTACTGATGAAAACTATGCTCTCCTTCCAGGGACTTTAATGAGGCATCTTCCTTTTAAGAAAGAACATTGCTTCTAATTTTCTTATTACTCTTATGGTGGTACTCAGGGATTTAGAGGAATACTTCTATACATTTATAAAAACAATTGAGAAAATATTCAGCATTTTGGAATAGAGGATAAATTGTGAATTAAGTTTTCACTTGGCTTGTGTTTCCATTAATATCTCCTCTAAGATCACACTGGCTTGCAGTGGCATTTTGAAACATTCATCTGAGTATCTCATTTTCTCCTTTTCCCTGTTGAAGCTTTCGAATTTTCTGAGTAGTAGCATTGCACTGCATATGCTGATATTTCACAGATGAAAAAAATAGGCATAAATAATTCTTTATACTGCTTTTTTTCACAAACGTAGCTACCAGTTCAAAACCATAAACTGACTACAGAAAAATGTGTGTGACAAGCACATGATTTGGAGCTCCTGCCAGCAGTCTCCCACAGCAGGCTGGCAGCAAGCATTCACTTTTCATCACTGTCTCACTCTATGCTTAGTATGAGAGCTTTGGTACCCTTTTCTAGCTGCACATCCTACATAAAATCTGAAGTTATGATCTCCTCCAGCCTCACTGATGCTTTTCCTTCGTATCAGAAAGACAGTACCAAAAATTATACCAGTAAGAATAGAGCTCCAGCAGCAGGCAAAGCAGGCAGGCAGTAGCCCCGGGCATCTGACAGCTGTTTTTTCTGTATCAGGAAAGAGATGGTCTGGCTGTGCTTGCCCACCAGCGCTCTTCCACCAGTGTAATTTCTGATTAAACTCTGCTAAGCCCTCTTAGTTGCCTCTGCCACCAATCAATAAAAGCAATATTGCTACTGCCAAGAAAACCTGATTTGCCTCTAACAGAAAAACTAAACTATGGAAGAAAGCATGTTCCATTCCACAGGCAGCTTCCTCCATCTTCTTACTGTTTGCTCGTAATTTGCTAATTTCATGCTTGTCTAATTTAATATCCTCCCCCATTGCCTCAAATGACATCTCTATCTGTGCTCAAAAGCTATGTCTCTAAATGCTCATAACCATACTGCATGCCAGTGTCTCCTAATCACTCTTGCCAGAAATGGAAAACAGTACAACTCAGAGGAGCACAAGAACTAGATACTTTTCAGAGCACTATAATCCTTGCCCCTTTAAGTTACACTGTTTTACAGGATAGCAGGTCAACAGCACCAGTAACTCCTATTCCTGTGCTTCCAGAGTACAGTTCAGGTCATCTCTCAAAAATCCACCTTCTAAAGATGCATATTTTTTTCCAAACAAATCCATAGAAGTTTGGTTTGTACAACATCACTTAGAAGGAATATCTGTCTTTCTCCCATATTCAGTCAACTTGTACCTTTTGAGCCTGAAGTTCATTAAATCAGTTTATAAGCTTGGAGCAGGTCCTAACATTACACCTTTTCCTAGAAACACTTCAGTTGTTCTTGTATTGACTCTATCTTTCCTGGAAATTCTTTTCCCCAAAGCTTCTACTCTTACAAGTAGGAAAATCAACTATCTGTTAGTAACGTTTACTTAATGCGTCTATACACTTCTGATTGATTTTACAACCTTTACCTTAACCTGCAATACGAAAAAAGTAAGCTATGAACTGACGTGAACCATCCCTATCATGTTTTGTTCACCATATCTGGAAATACCTAGAGAAAACAAAACCTTTAACATCCACAGACTGTTCTCTGAAAGGAAGATAAACATGCCCAAAATTCAAAAACTTGTGTATTCTAGGTAATTTAAATACTCATACCAATAATATCAGAGGTTAACCAAGTGTTTAAAACAGACCCTAAGAAGTTTAAGGGTGAGGAAAAAGAGCAATACAGCATCAGAAGAAACAAGAACCTTGGCTGTGTCAGCAGGCAAAGGCTGTAGGCACTTGTTGCAGGGAACAATATGAGAGCAACTCTGAGTTGGAGGACAAAGGACAGTTTGGAGATGTGCCCTCCATGAATAAGCCTTATGGGTCTCAGAGGACCCCGAGCCACCAGAAAACACCCCAAAAGGTCAAAAAATAAGCAGGTGATGTTGAATATCCACTTACAACCTTGCTTCAATGTGTACATATGTGTGTCTTTTGCATTATTGTTCCTTTTAGAAGGCCCTCATGTAGTACATGGAAATGATAAGAATAAACATTCCCATACCCTGGAGAAGGAACACAGCCAGGGACCATGACAAAAGAATTTTACATCTTGTCCCACATACTGACTGTTCTGCAAAGCTGTTGGAATATGCTGCTGGCTTACTTGCCAAGGAAATTTGCTGCAGCTAGAAGAAAGTCCACCAAATTAGATTCTACTCCCAACCGTAGAAGAGACAGATAAAACTGTGCTTCTAATTTTGCCTAAAAAAATTCCGTATTTGTGGTCCGAATGGAATAGAAACTACCATCCCAATTCCATAAAAGATATTTTATCAGATATTGTAACAACTGCAATTTTTAAATTGTCTTTCACAAGGCACACTATGGTGCCAGTAAAACCCCAACATTCTGTTTGGAAAGTTATCTACAAAAGATTCCAAATGACATTTTAACAGAGTGAAAAGTGTCTGAAGACAGTGTGTAGGTCAAACAAATCAACCAATTTAATTTCTTACTCTCTGCTACACTAACTGGTTCTACTACAGACGGCATGATGTTATCCCCCTCCAAGTCAGTTTGCTGACTGCCTCCATCAAAAATTAATTGAAAGAAGTGGATCCTATAATTTAAAATGAAATAGGCTCAGCAGGTGAACAAGCTTTGTCAAGATTGATTACTGAGTATTGATTTCCCTCCAATAGTACAAGTTACACTCCACAAGGCCACCTGCACATTAACCTAGAATACATAAAATCACCTCAGGCTAACATCTATCAAGAGGTTTATATTTTTGGAGGATGCAGTCCCTAGTTCTTTTCCTTACCCATACATTCAATGGCTTTCATTTGGACAGCATCCACACTCTGTACTTACTTCACTCTAATAACTATTATTTGTATTCTAACTTTTCAGAAAGAATTCAAGATAACTACTCAGGAAAAAAGTCACATAACCTAGCACTAAGCTAATTGTAAAAATTGTAAAGAAAATCAGACAAGTTCTCCCATGACAGAAAAGAGATACTGATGCAGCAAGAGTGGCTTACTGTGGCCTGGAAGCTTCTGCTTGGTCCGTCTGAAGCTTCTCACCCCCTTCCACTTCCATGGTGCAGTAGACAATCCGATTGGGAGCGACTGACTTTAAACCTTGTACCTCCATTATAACAATCTGAGGAAAAGAAGCAAATCGTTTATCCTTCAGAAAAAAATTACACAGTACAGTTACTGCAGTACTGAGCTCCGTGAAGGTAAAAAAAAAAAAGAAAGGAAAAATCCCCAAAGTCCCAAAGTCCACTCACTCAAATCTTAACAGAAGGAGGAGAGTTTTGATTTTATCTTCTTTTTCCACTTTCAACAACATCTAGAAGGAATTGAAATTTTTGCTTTGTTTTCACTTGGACAATGACCAAAACCTCACTCCAATAGTACTTTAAATGCCAATAGTAGAATTTGAGGCTAATGTCTGAATATGATTCTAAATTTTATACATGAGAAACTGTATCTTTTAATCAGTCATCTAAGTGAATATTTATAGAACAAATAGGTAACTAAGTCTGAGGGTAAACAAGTAAGTACGTTGATCGTATCCAGAAAGGTAAATTATGGTGCTGTGTCACTGGAGGTTGCAACCCTTCAGCCTCAGAAGGGATTTGGTGTTGTGCTGAGTAAGAGCCCAGTCAGAGCACTGGTATCAGCTCCTGTAATTTTTTTCCCCACTATGCACATTTTTTCCTTCTCCCAGTGCAGTACTTGCAGTCAGGTTCAGTATGCATGTGGGGAAGGAGGAGAAGAGAAACAGAAAAAGCCACTGCTACCAGCTGTGCCCCGAAAGTTTTCCTCACTGGGGAAATTAGGAGCTTGGCAGATCTTACATATTTTCACCTCCTCTAGACTACTCTACACTAGCTCAGGAAAGCCAAATGCAGCTCTACTTTAAATGCTCTCTGCCTTTTATAAATCTTGTCACAGTGTGAACTTATTGGAATTTTTGCATTTCAGATGTTTCTAATTCAGAAGACTTGAGAAGACAGTCAAGTTCCCCTGCTTTCTTTGGACAAGCTGCTTTTCTTGCCAGTTCCATTTGAGCCCATGCAAAGAACCTGGGAAAAATGTACTCTATCAGAAAGAGATGCTGTCCTCAACTGAACCTTACATGTAAACCAACATTTGTTTAATTTGTTTTAAAAGTGCCAGAAGTAATGACTACTTTTGGTCTCATTAGAGGCAATTGGTTTCTTAGCTCAGCAAGCAACTACTAAAATATGTTGTTATTAAACTTCTTTGCACGTGTGCCACTTTGCTCCAATTCAAGTAAATTAAACCAGACTTCACCCTCAGCTGTAAAATCCTTTGTACTTTAAAACTCCCAGCACCTCAGTAATAGTTACATGTTTTGTAAAATTGCTAGCTTGTGAGATGACAGCCACTGATCATTTAGACCATTTTTATATTACCCATAAATTTTCAACACTGCCTATTATGCTTTATAAATAATAACAGCAATTCAGGGAGAATGATCAAGTCATCCCTCTTTTCCATCTATTGTTGTCCAGGAATTCGAGTAGTTAGATCACTGAGAGACAACACTAAAGATCCTTCTGGGTAATACTGCCTACATGGTCTTTCCACATACAAAATGTATGACCTTGCTGAATATTGACTTCATGTTTATTCATTTTTATGTTGATACTCCTTTTCCTGAGTTTCCAACTTAATTTCACAGTACATTTTTCTTTGGTAGCCATTCTGGATTCCAGCAATGGAAAAAAGTTGCATTTCATTCCTTCCAAAGGAAACTGTCACTAGTGGATGTACTAGCTCATTAGCTGATAAACAGCTTCCTAAATGCTTGTCTATTTTTGAAACTGTCTAACAGCTGAAGAGTATGAATAAGTCTTCTCCTACTACTATGGTTTTTATTTTTTTTCTAAATTTCTACAAAGAGGATATTTAAGGAAACATCCAGCTTGTAAAAACAGTGGCTGTTGCTTGTAGTGATGGTCAGGGGTGTCTCTGACCTTAGTCAGCAAGGTCCATTCCCACTAGAACACTGTTAATATTAGTAGCAAGTTTTACTGTTTGTAATAACAACGTGCAGTGACAGCAAGTCACTGTCCTGGCCACTTTACCCCCATCTAGGAATTTTGGGGTTCTTCCACTCTGTCCTACATGATGTAGATTTCCTGTTCATTCACAGGCCAGTTCAGCAGCCCTCAATGGGGATTTTGGTGATTACTCTACAACTGAGTCCCCACACAAGATGTGACATTGATATGTTTATGTGTTATTCAAAAAACATGAAATTGTATACAGTTGACCTCACGTTTTCAAAAAAGGAAGCACTCTGTCTCCAAGGAAATGCAGCAGCATTTCTTATTTGTCCATTTGCATAGAAAAAGATCACATCTTCCATATTTCAGTCTTCATTAATATCAATTCACCTGTTTCCTCTTGCCCTTATATCTTCTGAGATTTTGCTTCCCAAGAGCAAAATATGCACATACTGTTTGACAAGAGAGTCAACTTATGTGGTTATCATCATGTTTAAAATTAAAATCTGCCCTACTAAAAACCATCACATGTAAAATAATACTTTAATTTTTTGCCTTGCAGAAGATGAACTGTAGATTACTCATCTTATAGTAAATCTCTTTATTGATGATTGGGAAAAAGAAAAAAAAACTTAGCTCACCAGACCTAATAGTCTACATTTCTGGTGGAAGAGGAGGGGGGCTATTAAACAAAGCAAAGCTGCTATAAATTTAGCAGAAATTGTATCTCACATCATTTTTCATTTCATGATTGTTTCAAACTTTTACTGTGCTTTTCCCCTAAATATCACATCATTTTTTGTACGTAATAGTTCTCTCTACAGGGACAGAGAAGCCTTTTCTTCATCTTACATCTATCACCAAGCACGCTCTCTTGAAGACCAGAAACACTGCCAAACTTTTTAAGGTACTTTTTAGATTCTTCAGAACTACTCTTGTAAATGCTATTTATGGACCATTCCTGGCTTGGTATTCCCCTTGAGGCAGACATGACACATGTGATGGAGACACACAGGATTCAGCACAGGAGTTATAAATACTTCATCTTCTCATGTACTTCAATGCTAAGGCCTGCACTCCAGTTTTACATGCTTGATGAATTAATACTTTTTGGCATACAGAATGATGGATCTCACTACTCTTTGAAAGCTGATGTTGGGCTTTTACATTATTAGTTAGCAATATTAAAATTGCATATAGTGGGATAAGTAATTTCTCTGTTATACAAAGAATTGAAAGTTTTTCATTGTCCATATTTGATGTTTTTAATTCTACACCTTTAATGATGACATGGGAAAAAATTATCTGACTTCCAACACATAAAAAAACCCAGATGCTCGTTTCACTTAAGAAAAAAACAATGTTTAAAAGATATGCAATTTTTATTTATTTAAACTTTAACAATTGAGATATTTATTGTGTAACATTATCTGCTGTCTTAAGCTAAAGCCACTTCAAGTGCATAACACAAGTGTGGCACCTTCTGACCACCAAATACACAATGCACACTGTGATAATGTTTTGATTCTGTTATTATTGAAAGAGAGATAAGCATTTCTTGGTATGCACATTTGCAGAATTGGACCTGAGTTATGATGCTGGAAGTCTTCAAGGCAAGGCTGGAGAGGGCTTTAACCAATCATGTCTCGTGGAAGGTTCCCACGGCAGGGGGGTTGGAACTAGATGATCTTTAAGGTCCCTTCCAACCCAGACCATTCTATGATTCTGTATTGTCATCAGAATTCTTTAAATAACCAAAGGTATTTTTGGCTTCCTCTTGAAGTCAGTTGAGCTCTGTACAGATTAGGACTGCATCCCTACAGGCCAGACTTCCTGCATAATCCCAGAAAACACAAGATCTTTTCTTGAGGAAAATGCAGAAATTTATAAAAAACTGCTATGATCATCAGTAAAGAAAAATCACAGTGTTTTCTCTAAATGGTTCCAGTGAGATATAAATGTGTTCCTGATAACAACGGTGTTTCATTACTACATTTAAAATTCTACTTAGCTATTTAATGAACTGGAATCCATTTAAAGTTACATTTGTGTGGGAGATTCAACTTCCCACGCTGCTGAGTGGGCTCAAATGCAACTACTGCTGCAAGAGGAAAATGCATCATACACCTGTATTCTAAATCCTAATTACCAAAGACACAAAGCATAATTTACTTCTTTAACATAACATTTTAAAATTACCAAGAAAGGACTAATAACAAAAAAGTGTCAAGGCAGATATTCTAGCAATTTAAACCATCAACAAGTTTTCTGTGAAATTTGTGATTACCTCTAATGTGAAGGAGAGCACCACATCAGACTTTGACAGCTGAACTTCATTTTCATCTCCTATGTCCAAGAATGCAGAATTCTGTGATCGCTTTAACTTCTGCAGTTTGAATTCTGGCCCACCTTTAGACACTGGCAGACTTTCCAAATTTGCCATCAGTAAATTCACCGAAGACCGCAACTCTTCTATGTACATGTTCTCCATTTCCCTTGTTACAAATTTTGGGAATTTTCTTTCCTTGGAAAATATATTTTAAAAGTTAGGGACGAAAAAAATTCCCACATCATACATCATGTTAATTTACCAACTTGCTTTCAGCTAAGAGACAATAAATAAAAACAGAAGTCATAATTTCAGTGTCTATTTATTTTTATGTCTTCAAAACAGTAATGAAAAGGCTAATCCTGACCCATAAATACAGTTTATTTTGAAAAGAAGAAATAAAGTACAAATGAAACCTTGCAAACCTCCCTGAATCATTTAACCATAAACCCAAGTTGAAGAACCACATGTTAGGTATTTCTAATTACAGGTGTTTTAAGCAACTAATTATACACCTTTAATGTTACCTTCAATATTTTATAAACTGACATTTATAAAATGACCTGTCCACTAATAGTTTTGTTACTTCATCTATTTCCTATGCTACCAAAAATAAGTCAATCACATGCATGCTTCCAATATAAAGCTACTAAACTACATCCATGACAAGAAATTTCTATAAGTTTTTACCTTTATTTTTAATAATGGCTCATTAATTTTGAAAGTAATGTTTAATTACTTCGCACTGGTTTATTTTAAATAATAATATCTCTCTTAAACATTATAGATAACTTAAAAATCAATTTTTTTCCTTTGTAGAAATTAGACAACAGTATTTAAATATTGTGTTTATAACACAAAGAAGAAACATATGTACACATATAGTGCATATATGAACACACACAGAGCCAATTTTATGCACAGTTTCTCCAAATATTGAATACTGGATGCCTGAGAGAGTGTCATTCAAGATTAAACAAAAATGCAAATTATTCTAAAATACATGTTTTACATATAAATGAGAAACAAAGACCACTCCTGATGTATTGTCTGCAAAGACAGGCACCTTGCTCCTAATCCAGACAATTTTTATCATTATGTATTACAAGGCCTATCATAAAATTTTTTATACTAAAACCTTTACAGTTGATTTTGTTTCAATAACAAAGACCTAGCAAGTTGAATGTAACCAAAAATTCCTGCAGCAAGTCGTGTGGACTGGCTCATCACAGCATGACAGAGCCAGTAAATTATATATTAAAAAACCCCCTAAAAATAAAAACAAGTAATTTATAGTTAGAGACTAAAAAAACAGGCTAAGGTTCAGGGTTGTCTAGCAAAATACCCCAAACCCTTAGTAGTGTTTTTCAAACCGTACTATATCCAGTGAGGATCATTCAAACAATAATATGCTGACACAGAAGACAAATAAAACAGACTGTTATTGTGTTCTTAAAAGATCTTTCCTCTTGTTAAGATGCTTTTTCCATCCAGTGTAAAAAATGAGGAAAATTGGACTTGCTGTTGAAGGAAGTGTAGGATCACACAGCATATAACTTTCCAAAACCAGGTTTTGCTTTCCCCCTACCCCAGTTGACAGATATTCTTCACAGCAGAAAGAAATGCACCTACCAGACTGTTCTCAAACAATCTTCTGCTTAATTTTAGAATCAGAAACAGGAAACACACATTATGGATCATCCCACTCAATCTCAGATGAAGATATGTTTTTGGTACAAGAAAGCAATCACTTACCCTTGCCATTTGTTCTGCCAGTTGTAGTCGTCCATCTAGTTCACGTCTTATCTGGGCTGCTTGCTCATCTCCATTATCCAGCTTGGATAGAGAACAAGAATAAATCCAGCTGTGAGAAATGCACTATATTTTAACTTTATAGCAAGCAATGTAGCTAAAAAACAAGAGAAATGAATTTTCATCTTAAAATCAGTGAAACACTAAGCAAATACACAGTTTTGAGGCTTACCAAGATGAAAGAAATATAATGGCCACCAGTTAGTCACAGCAGCCAGGGTTTCTGAAAGGTAACCAGTGCTCCCTTAATTCATAATGCTCAGGCTATACAGAAGAGGTATTATTTCTTTATAAAAATAGCAGCTAAAATAATTTCTCCATGAAGCAGAAAACTGGAATGACAGATCGGCTCTGAAAATGTTTGCAAGGAAATTTGCTCTTTGGAGCCATGAGTTCCTGTATAGGCATATATAGGTATAGGGATAGAAAACTGTGACTATGCCTTCTAAGAATGGTATTATTTCACTCACAAAGCTCTTTTCTCCCAGTGTTGCCCAACTGTTCACATCAAGGCAAATCCAATTTTTGAATTTGCAAGATTTTCATACCTACAGAATAGCCAGGACTAAATGTCTAACTTCTGCCAGGGAGGTAAAGGGGAACGACACATCTCTTCACCTCAACAGAACAGCTGGGTCTCAACAGAAATGAGACTTCCCAACTCAGTTTTCATCTGTTCACTTTTTAAGGGCAGTGGAGGGGAGGAGAGGTGAAGTGGAGCTTCATCTCAATGCATGGACCTGCACAGCTGGTTAAGAGGAAAGAAGAGTGACACATCTGGAAAAGATCAGTCTCATCTTGCCATCTTACCTGAATAAATGCCAAACAAGGACAAAGACAGAGTTGCTATAGAGGGCTCTCTCTGTTCCTAGGGCTAAGGACAGACATGATGTGACATGTTGAAACTACCCTAGTGCATTTAGTGTATAGCTAAGGTTTAAGGATACCTGAGTCGCTCTTGACTAAAAGAAATCTTAAAATGATTAGGGGTGCAAACTGGCAAAAACTGGTTCTTTAATTAAATGAGATCTCCAGCTAATGAACACCCAGTTAGTTTGGCAAATAATTCATTGCATCAAACTAAGTTTTTTTCAGTGTTTTTTTCACTAAGACTGCTACTCAGTCCATCAGGCCAAATAAGTAACACAACCTCCCTTACAATGCTCCTCAGTTAAATCCGACACTTCTTAAACCAAAGCACTCATGAAAATTAGGCATTCCAATTAAAAAAAAAGAAAAAGAACAATTAAAAATGCATTATCCACTGCTTACAGGTCAACTAGAGCAACATGCTTAATGCAAATCTGACCACATTTAGCAACAGGATGAAAAGTGTTTCACTGCTAGTACGGAAGTGATAATAGAACATGGAATCTGCCACCTGTGCAATCTGGCATCTTACAAGACCCTTGCAGAAACTGATCCAGGCTACCAGAAAGAAAGAGAACAAAAGAGGCTCAAGTTTATACCAGAGAGCAGAAGATGGATCATGTTCCAGGCTGGAAGGGTTCTCCCACTAAGCCTGTCAATAAATCTGCTCCTAATTTGACTGTGAGCATAAATCGCAAGATTGTTCTTTATGAAAGCAAATGTTTTAGGTTTTCAGAATACAATTACAGTATTCCAAATAAATTCCCAAGTTTGTATTCTTCCATTTCTCAAAAGGAGACTGCTTATTGAACTTGTCACCAAGAATATTTCTAATTTCTATTTTCCTTTGTATTATAACCACATACTTTTGTAATTATTTTTGTTTACTCAGTATGAAAGCCTGTCCAATATGAAAAACAATTTTGTTTTTCTTTTTTGGCTATGAGAAGGTCAAAATTATTTTAATAATATACCTCATGACAGGCAATTGCTTGAAAAATATCTGCTTGAAGGTAATTTCAATGCCTGAATTCTGATTCCTGCAAAAAAGAAGGTATGGGAGAACAGAACAAAGCTAAAACCTTTTCCTGTGTCAAGACACAACTTAAATGACTGCCTCCATTATTAACTCATTTGAAGAAGTAAGATATTTTACTTAAAGACTGATACTTAGCTATTTTTCCATTTAAAAAAAGATCATTTACGTTAATGAATATGTAACCTAGTTTTGCAAATCGTAGCATTTTTTCCTTAACTCTGCATTGCTTTCCATCATCTCTTTGTACTTGAGTACTTAAAAATGTGATTTCCCTATTTACTTATTTTAAAACTTCAGTCTTCTTCCCGAAATACTTATACAGTCTAATGGGTTTGCTGTTTGTTTATAATGATGTTTTGTAAAGCATGGAAAGAAGCTGAAGAGGTGAAAAGCAAAGAATGTTGCTTTACTTACAGAAAAGAGCTAAGGTAATAATGACTGGAAGGTCATTCACATCTATCCCAGCAAGAAGCAAAGCTATCAATATTATTATTTTTGCAGTATACAAAATGAGGTGATAATCAGAAAAATGGTAACCTTGATAGTTCATTCCATGCAAGGTCATTCTACCTGTTTTTATTCTAAACTCAAAAAAAACCTCATCAAAAAACAACTTTACAAGATGCACTTTGTGATTATGAATGTGTACTCAATCATAATTTATTTATCTACTGAATATGAAGTGAAAACAGCAGAAAGGTTGAAAAAATTCTGAAAATACAAGCGGTATTTGGAATTTTTGAGTTGTTTCCATTTTTTTATATAGGGAGACATTGATAGAACCCATCACGAGTGGGGAGAAGTGACAATCATTAACATCAAGTGTACCTTTTTCCTTTATTCCTTATTTGTGGATCAAATCCATACCCAAGACATCTGTGGATATCAAGTTACGACAACCACTGAAGTAATTTTCAAACTGTTAAATAAAAACTAGAAAACCATATGACACTGCATAGAAATTAATATAAATGTAACAGTGCAGAACAGCTACTCAGATTCTTTTCAGTATTGAAATTGAAATTTGGTTAAAAGAAACTACTAATTTGAAAGGACTTAAAATAGAGGCTTTGTAAAAAAGGTAGGTTTTTTTTTAAGAATAATTCACATTCACATGGGCATCACACATAATGCTTCCCACTCTTAAATATGAAGTCATGTTTTTTAAAAGTTACAGCCATAGAGATTATTGAAAAAGAGGGTACATAGAAATTTCATTTAACAAAAACTTTTCAGCTTGCTGCAACAGTAATTGTACCATACCATAGCTATTCAGTGATTGCACCAACACTAGAGATGCTTCCCACGTCACTTAAACCTCACATAACCAGTTTGTATTTTAGCAGCAGGGGACCTCACTACAGAACACTCTACAGACACCAGAGACCTGTTTTCAGTACATCAGATACATTAGAAGTCCTGACCAAACAAACCAATGTTTCCCCTAAATGCCACACATACAGTGTCAGCAACTTGTAAAACCTAGGCAAAGACATGGACTCCCCTTTTGAGGGCTAGTTAATTCAGTAGGAACAGTCCCAACTGAGCAAAAGCACGAGTAAGAGAGTTTTTATCTCTGCAAAGATGATTATGGCTTTTAAACCTTTTTCAGAAAAATCAGTACTTAGGAGCGACTACACTTGGGTGAATAAAAAGTTACTTTATATTTTTTTTAAAAGTGGCAGATCATCATCTCTTTTTTTCCCCAATGGTGTTACATTAAAACAGCTTTCTAAAATAAACCTACCACTATCAGACATCAAGCTATTAATTCAAAAATGTTTTTACTCCTTAATACTTGAAGTTGCTTTTATTTTTTCTCACTCTAAAAGGGGCAATCGTTTGGAGTGGGAACATCCTCAAAATACAAGCTGCCCAACAATTCTTATTAAGAGGATTTCAGTTGGTTATATAAGTGTCCACTTCTGAAAGACAGGATGAAGTTTTCTACTCCAAATTTCTGCTTTAATGATTTCAGCCTTTTGGCTGAAATCCCTTGTTTCTGAAGAGACATGGGTAGACAATGGACAATACACTGCTTCATCCATAATAAGAAAAGTGGTGACCATCTTGTCAAGGAGTTCAAGCAATATCTTGCTTTGAAGTAAGGATCTGAAATTTAGCAGGACCCTACCTGTGAAAATCAGCTCAACTCTGGTCACATTATGAACCTTTGAAAAATCACCTTTGCAGTAGTCAAGCTACAGACAACCACTACCAGAGGCTAAATATCACTCTGCATTCAGACACATCTTCATGTTGTGCTGCCCTGTCTTGAATCTGCATGAAGTCAATGCTCCTCAGATCATCTGCTGATTTAAGAAAGACTGTAAACTTACCAGAATTAAAAATTACTTTCAGCAACATCATGCTATCTTGCTTGACAAACTGTTGTTTAATTTGTATGCCTGAACAGCACAGAACAGAAATACATCTGAATAAATCAAGGTTTCTATATTTTAACAGGTTGGAAAAATGTGGCATACTTTGTGATTCCTATTGAAATATTTTTTTCTGTTTTTAAATTACTTACAAGGCTGTAATGCAGCAGTGTATTTTGCTCCAAAAGAAAAATTGTACACTGAAAAAAGATCATGTTAATATGCACTCAAGGCAAAAAAGGTACTAATGCTGCCAGGAGGTGCTGCGCTAAAGCCCCTGGCACACATTTACATTACTCTACGCTCAAACTAAGTCAGATACCCTATGCCCAATAAACAAGACCAGTTTGTGTGTAGATGAATACAGAACTGCTGCAAGTTACTTTTCTTTACATTCACAATGCTCAAACTGATAGTTCCTCCATGTGACTATTTTATCAACGCTGTGTTAGCTTCCCTGCAGCTTTCTAATTCACAGTAACATAAACATGAAATCACATATATATGCCCATAGTATTATAAATTTCTCTACATTTAATGACTAAAATGATGGTACACATATCTAAGTACTTGCTCTTCTTTCTGCGACATGGAATCCAAAGTCTTTTTTCACTCTGTGTGACAGCAATGTCTGTTTTTCTTTTATAGCTACCTTTTGCCACATATAACCAAGTCTCAGCCCTGCTGAGCTGAAAGGTTGTTTGCAGATGCCCCGGTGAGATATCCTGCAGGGTCCATCCCTGACTACTGCCAGACAACCAAGGCAAAAACTTTCAACATAAACGAAATGGATTAAAGGACTTGGATCTAAATTGTCAAGATAATACAATAATGAAAAAAATGGTTTTCTGGAAGCAACTAATGGCATCCAGGAGCAAGGCTGGAAGAGGACAGAGAAGTTCTAGAGCTCAACTTTGGTTGTCAATCAAGTAAGCAGCAGGCAGGCAATGGGTGCAGCAGATGCAAATACTGGCAGTTTTCAGATCGTTGTCCTTGCTCCTCTTCTCTCTGACTCTAAAAAATGGAGTTTTGCTTCAGACAGACCTGGCGCCTCTCAGGGCCGCAGGATTTGTTCCCATGCTTATCTACACAGACGGAGTTGCTTGAAAGGAGCAGACTGGGAAGAGATTAAAGGTGTCTGCCGCGCTAAGGAGCCACTGCACTGAACACAAACAGCCTGCGGAGACTGCTGAAGTTTCCCAAGTTTGTGCACCAAGATTAGTAACTAAATACGGGAAAGTGGAAAGATCAACAAATTTCAAGTCATGCCAAAAACAGAGCAGCCAAACCCAGTCTACAACTGCAATCACTTTTGGACATGAATTCAACAGGACTTTACTTCTGAAGGACAAAACTGTGATAGAAGTAAATTGCTTCCACTTCAAAGAGGAAGTAAAAACCAGATTTAATTAAAGGGCAGGATGTGTGGAGCTGTCTTAAGCTACTGCTGGACCTTTTGATAAACCTCCTGCCTCCTGTTTCACAGCAAGGAAGACACAGTTGTAAAAGAAAAGAAAATGTCATCACTCCTCTGTTTCAGAGGGGGCTGTGCCATTTAGCTTTAGTTTTAAGATATTTTCCTTGTCTATAGATTATACAGAGGATTAATTAAGATTCATAAAATAGATCAATAAAATGATATTTTAAAACTCTCTCATATTCTCTGCATGCTGTAAAGTCCCTATCATGTATCACACAAATGGCTATGCTGACAGATGACCCAGACTGTGATAGTGAAATCCTGTGGATTTCTCAGAGAACTCTGCAAACCAAAAATTTAAAAAATTCATTTCTCAAATCTTGTTCTTCCCAACTCATTCCTTTTCCCAGTCAACATACAAAACCCCCCAAAAATCACTAGTTTTGGCAAATAAACGTTAGAATATGTTTTAGAATATGTGCAACACAAAATCAAATGAACCGTAAGAGAAATTATGTCAGAGACAGAAACTCTTAACAGTTAAAATAAAGAGGGAGAAAAGGCACCTACTTTTGAAATTATTTCTCTTGTGGAATGCAGTAGACATGTTTTCAGCAAATTCTATGTCAAAAGATAAACTCAGCAACCACTGAAAACATTTCTACTTTCAATTTGTCTGCAGCAAGTAGACTTATAAAAGCTGCACAGGTCTAAACCCCATATTAGGTGTTCAAACAAGTTCTCCCAATGCACCATCAGGCCTCACAGGCTTTTTGTATTGATTTTGCTCTAGTAGAGCACAAGATTGCCTCTCAGACAACTGGCCAAGCTGATCACTCAGTTTTCTGGCAACACAGTGCCCACAAAAAAATGCTCAAACATCTGTTAAAATTAGTTTTAGTAAAAATTCTTACTGACTGCTAATTTTTTTATCAGTTTTTTTTGGGGGGGGAAGGTAAGCAGCAGTTTTATAATCATATAAACATTGAAATTAGGACGGAAGGTCTTTAGATGAACAGAGAAAGCAACTAGCATATCACTCTCTGCAGTATGCCAATATTGTTAAAAACAAGTAATAATGACAAGGTCAGTCAACAGTCAAATACTCTACACTGGCTTCAGCTGGATAAAAAAATAAAATCTAATCAAATCAATGTTTTCAAAAACTCTGCCTGAGTCCCTTCAGTGTGTCCATTAGATATAGGACCTCACTCAGAATTTTTTTACAAGCTTGGTGCTACTTAAAAAGCTCAAAAAAATCATGTACAATCTCAGATGGTGAGAATGTTCTCTGAAATATTATTATAAAGTCCTGAACCTGCTTATTTGATTTCAATATTGATTTGTAAGATATCACTTACACTAACTGCTTGTACTCATTAATTACACTTACTATATACTGATTTGTAAAATACAACTATCATAAAAATATTAAAACCAACCCAAAAGCTAGAGTCATGATTACATTAATTAAGTAAATGAATTAAAAAAATAATTCAAATTTGCCAAAAACAACACTGAAAACTATACAATTTTAAAATACGGACTTTTTTTTAATCAACCATTGGATGGACACTTTGGCAGTTTCAAAATAATCAAAGCTGAGAATTTAATATGGCCTTTCCTTACATTCAAGCTTGGAAAATAAACTATATGCAGTTTTGAGTTTTCAGCACTGGTTAAAATGTCTCTCATGATTCATTTTATTCAGAGACTTCCAATACCAAAATCCCAAGTAAAACCTACAATAAGACTTGAAAATAAACAGGAAAGGAGATATATACAATATTCAAGCTAATCACAATGCATGCAATGGGAAGGGCTACACTCCACTCAGTATATGTACATAGGTCAAAATTTCACTGTACATTCCAATATAGTAAATGGTAAGACATTTAAAGAATTGAATACACAACATGTATTAATGAGAAAATCTCTATAAAGAAAGCGTTTATTTAATACCCTGATGTACAATGCAACTTCACTCAGTGACTGCTTCCCTATCAATCATCTTTTCTACTTGACTGCTATTAACCTTTTAGAGAAACTCTAAGTAGTTAAAAACCTTTTAGTAACAGTGAACTCGATTAACCTTGCCAGACAACCTTAGCCTTTATGGCATGTCCCAAATGTCATGTAACACATATCTTTTACTCAATATTACCACTACTGAAGAAAATCAAACATAAATTAGCAGTGCAAAATTTATTCTAGACCAAATTAAAATTTAGTCTTCAATATTTTATTGCATATTTTGATCTACAGAGTTGAACTGATATTTTGTGAACAGGACACTTGGAAAAGTAATGCAAATGTCTTTGCACAGTTAAGAATGAGGTTTTGGTTGGTCTGTTTGGACAGACCTTGACACCATTTTTATCTATGTGAGCTGAAAAGAAACTAGAGCTTCCCAGACAGGATTTTCACTAATTTATAGCCATGGTCCTTTCCACAACACAGTCATATAACTGCTCTGCATTGATTGCCCAAATAAAAAAATTTATTTATTTTACTTTATAGCACTGTTGATGTTCTGATAACCTAAATTCCAAGAGTTAAGATCTGCTCTTGTCTTGAAAAAACCTTGACAAGTAGTATGTAAACAAATAAACAGAATTCAATAATGCACACAGATCAGCATGTTGCCTAGGTATTTGGATAATAACATCTGAAGAAAGTCTGCTAAGACCTCATATTTACAAAGAAAATCACTATCTCCATACTGAGACTGCTACTAGTTTTAACTCTGACTTAATGCAAAGATAAAAGTTGATGCTTTATTTGGTTCACAGAAGCTGTTATTATGCAATGTGGGCATTCAGTGATAAAGATACTAGACCTAGATACAGATATTTTAAATATTTATTTATTCACAGCAGTCTGTTTATGCAACAAGGAGAGAAAAATCAGACACCATATACTTAGACACTCAATGGTTTGTCTTTAGCTAGCATTTCTGTAAATATTACAGACTCTTTACTTAGCCTTGGAATCATTTTAAATCTTGGACATTACTACCAGCAGATTCTGAAAGGGGGGAAAAAAGCCCAAATGAAAACAAATTTGAAAAAGAAAATGACAACATTAGCTCCCTGAATCTGGTCCATATAGGCCAGAATTGTAGTGTGACAGGGACAGCAGAAGAGATTGTTTGGGTAAAATGCTGAGGCCTGGCAGTTCTCCAAAGCAAACATCTCTAATGATACTTGTGGAGCCTGAGGAAATGTGTGGCATGTTATAAGGTACACTCAGGCAAAGTTCTATTAATGTCAAATTAGACCTGCTCTCCAGCAATTTGTCGAAACCTTTTTGAACCTCTGCCCTCATCACTCCCCATGACAAACATTCTGGAAGTTCTCCAAAAGTCATATACTGAAGCACTGCTTCCATTTTCAATCTCCTACAAATTTCCTTGAGTGTCCCAGTTTCTCGTGGTGTGGCTTTTATTGAGTGAAGGTACACATTCACCTTACCTGCTACCTTCATAACTTTGTAAACTTCAACCATACTCCTGCCTGTCAACCTTCTCAGCTGCAGACTGAAGAGTTTCAGCCCTTTCAGTCTCTCTGCAAAAGGCCGCTGTTCCACAATTTTCAATGCCACCCTCTAGTCCTCACTGACCTCCCCCATATGCTTCAGAGAGGGAGACCAAAGCTGCACACAGTACTGAACGCAAGGGCATAAGAAGGCTATACATCAGGAAAATGATGGTACTGTTGTACAAAGAACTAATGATTTCACCATAGGGAACCCAAAGTGTCTTTCTGAGCTGTAATTGCCTGTGCTCAGTTCAGCATCTTCTGGACGTGCACTAGTTTATTTCTCCTCTGATGTATCACCTTAACTTAGCTACACTAGAGCTACATGAAATCACATCTGTCCCACTTCTGCCCATGCAGTTTTGTGAGATCCTCCTGGAGTTCCCTGCAGCTTGAGCAACATTAGAGTAGACGAAACAGTTTAATATCAGCTGTAAAGTCAGAGATTTCCTTTACACTGCCTTTTCCAGGACACAATATATTGAATAAACATGCAACAATTCTCCTAAACAGTGAACCAGACAGAAACAACACTTGAACTCCTTAGGAACCAATCAAAAGGAAAACGTAAGAAACCTTTATCCAAAACCTCCTTTGAAAACATCAAGACTGCACCATAAAAATACTGCTACCCAGACCTAGATGTTTACGACAGAGTTTGTCATTCAGAAAAAAGTGTCATGGGGCGATGAGAAGTCAGACCGCTGAGTGTCTAGAGAAGCACTGTTTTTAAATAACAAATATAAATATTAAACTGCAGACTTAGATGTGATTAGAATCACATTAGGATTCAAATTAGTGGATCACTAGGGGATTACAGAGGAGAAAAAAAGACATTAGCACAGGTCAGAAGTGCTACTGCAAACAATTGAATTTTCTGCCTCTCTCTTGGCATTTGCAATGCAACAGATCCATTGACAAAACCCAGGTTTGCCCTTCTTACTGGTGGGAACTCCAGTGTTTGGCCACCACTGCTAGGCAGGATGAAAACACAAAGAAAACACATTATTCTGTGACAGAAGGAAGGACAATACTGACAGGGAGTTACCATTTTCAGATTTAGTCACAATAAATATTAAGAGTATGTCCTACAGATAAATCCAGGACATGGATGCAAAGCATCATTTTTTTATTAACAGAAATAAAAAAAATAAGTCTGTAATATGCCACACTGTAAACATTTTTTATCTAAGTGTATCTTGGTTTTCACATCTGCGTATTGGAGTTCAGGGATACCAACAAGACAGACTCTTCACACTCATCAAAGCACTGTCTTCCACACTGTAAAGGTCAAGCTCTTCAGTTGTGGCTAACTATGAAAATGCCTTCCACCCCAACTTTGCCACCACAAAATTATGAGTATCCACACATAAAATAGCTTAACTCTTACTTTTTTTTTTCACTCAAGTCTTTGTCTGCTTATTTGTATGGGTGTCCCTCCTACAGCTAGGCAGGGCAAAAAGCTTCAGAAATATTCACAGAGCCTACTGAACCATCTAAATAAAGTAGCTTTTAAGTCAGAAATGTACGGTCCCTAGGTAATCAATGGAGAGACAGAGAAGCCTCCAGAGTTATTTAAAGTGCTTAAGGAGTTATCTGTACGCCTACCATGAATACTGTGGAAGTCCCAGCTGCACTGGTAATCTCTGGTGAGTAAGACGATCAAAGAAATGGGCGTTTTTATTCTCTCTCTCACCTTCCCCCGGACCCTGCTGAAATAGATACTGGCTGTCACCCTAAATACAACTTAGTTTCAGGTTCTGCCTAGGGAATACCCTCCCACACCCACCCTAAGCAGGAAGTGATGGGCCTTAAATGAGTTATGACTCATGTCCTGATCCTCCTTAGGAAAAGTCTTTCACCCTCCTCCTCTCTCACCACCTGCACAGAGATTACCATATCCAAGACAACCAAAAGATTAGCATGCAAACCTTGTTGGTATATGCATATTTATGTCCTAAAGTGGCTCACAGTGTTTTCTATTTTCCTGAAGTCATCCTTGCTTCATAAGGAAATCCCCTCTCCTTTTGCTTACCCTACTCACTCTCCAAAAATATCATGCAGAATGTTTTCTTACCTTATTAATCACTGGTAAGAATTTCTTTAGAGTGTTGAAACCAAAGGGAATATACACAGTTAGGGCAATAAATGTTAATGAGAATTGCATTAAGTAAGCAAAACCACCTTGAATGTCATATCAATATTTTTCCAAATACTTAACTATCACTGACTTAACTAGACAGAATTCAGGCTGACAACTTTCTGTAAATATGATGTGGAAAAGCTAGAAGGTAACAGAAATGGAATCCAGTTTTCTCCCTTTCTGTTCCATTCTATAGTATAAACTGGAGAATGTTCTGTATTTCCACCTGATTCTAGGAGTCAGTGGTGGTGTGATGTATAGATACCTACCCACAAAATAAAAAATACTAAATAGCCGAGTAAGGACTGAAGAATAGATTTAATCCGGAGGTTAATGCGTAAGAAGGCAAACTTGAGATTTGTGTTGCACCATGAGAATTTGACTTCCCTATCTGTGAACATTCTGATCTATGGAGTGAGGCCCAAAAGACAACAGTTCAAGGCTCTTCAGTCTAACAACCTAGTTTAAAATCCTCCATGTTAGCAATCCTGTCCACAATCACATCTTTGCTTTCTTGTCACATTGGATGTGTCATCCTGCGCCTTCTTTTTTGTCAGAGTCTTACAGTCACCTTTGATGTCAAGGTCATGTCATTGGTGCTCCCACAGATAAAGGGGCAGTAGCTGGAAGGCTAGAAGCGCCTCGGGAATTTTTGTAACATCATGGATCCAGGCTAGAAGCAAGTATAAAGGTTCGTCCAGCAGATGGGTGCCTTTGTCCAGGACAGGGTGAAGTCAACAAGTAACACTTTGCTTTGTCCTTCTGGTCCCACCCCCATGACCTTAAATGTCCAATGTGCACTCTTCCCAAAACAGAACTCACTCACTCACTTCTGCAGCCACGGTCCTGAACCAGTTTTCTAGATGAACAACTGCAGAGAGACAGGGAGCCTTTCTCCTGCTGCTAGAAGTTACAAACTTCCAGCTTCTATTCTCTGGAAACATGGAAATTGCTAACATTAAACATGTGTGAAAACACCAGTTACAGAAAGTCTGCCATCCATCTTTAAGGCAAAATAGTTGCTCCAGCGTGGTAAAAATGGATTATCATTCAGAAAAGTTTCCCTAAGGAGGCACAGGTGTTTCAGGCAGGATTCTTCTGTCTCCAGTCTCCTGAGAAAAGACACAGTACAGCGAGAAGACCGTGCCAGATTGACTGGAATATGCACTTATAGAGCTCCTAGGAATAAAACAAAGCTTCTCCAGAAATCGTGTATACCTTGGAGGCTCTCTCAGGCATGGTTCAGTACTATTTTCCCTCATTTACAGCAAGTTTAGTGTTCCCACATCAAGAAAACCTTGGCACTGCATGACCAGTTAGGAAGACAGCTTATTCAGAGGTGATACAGGGCGTGACTCTTCCCTTACATTGTTTGCAAAGCGATATTTCTCCTGCCATAGCCTCAGAGTGCTAACCATACACACCTCCTTTCAATATCAGCTAGAAGCTGACATTTCTACTAAATATGTAGCCTCAATTTTATTTGAGATTTTTCCTGTTTATAGCTAAAATGTCTGGAAGTCAATTTATTTATCTGTTATCTCAAGAAACGGATTCCTATAAGGAAAAAGTACAGATGAATCCTATTTTTACTCTCCTCTTACTTTTCCCCACTAGGCTGTAAACTTTTAGTCTGGGGGTTACATTTTATTTTTTTTTATGTCTACTCATGTTACTGACCAAGGTTATTTTAGTCAGCCTGAGAATTTTTATATAATGCCTATAGCACTAAAATGAAGATAATTCACCTACCTATAGAAGACCCAGAGAGAGAAAGTAGCACTTCCTTGTAAATATTTCAGAAGTTTGTAATTATGAACACCTAATCACAAATCAGACAGCTTTGGCACAGACACCAGACTGAATGTGAACAACTATCTTTGAGGCTTGTAAGATAAAGCAGGGGAATAAATGAAAAGAAAAGCAGCATCTCCGTGCATGATGGTTCTTCTGTTGAGAACCAATCCTCTTTCAAGGTGAGAAGGTACCTGGGATGGACAGCCTGAAAGCTTAGAGATTGAGAGATTAGATCCTAGAGATCAGGACAGCCTCAGCAGAGGAGACAGCTGAAAAGGTGTCCTGAGAGTTCTCTCATTTTTAGGATAGGCACAAAAATACCTTCCTAGAGGATGAATAAATAAACACACAAATTATAGCTCGTTCAAAGAGAGCTGTAGATTTCTCAGCCATTTCACATAAACAATTACTCTTGCATACGGCAGTCCATCCTGTATTACGGAGGTGCTATTATATTTCTATTTAAATATCACAGAATCACAGAATAGGAAGGGTGGGAGGGGACCTCTGGAAATCTTCTAGTCCAGCCTCCCTGCCAAGGCAGGGTCAAACCTAAAGCATCCAGATGGAACCTCCTTGAGCAGCCTTCTCCAGTGCTCTGCCACCCTTAACATAAAGGGTTCTTCCTGACATTGAGTTTATGGCCAAAATACGTATCTATCATATATACAGAGAGAGAAAGAGAGAGAGAGAGAGAGAGAAAGAGACAGCTCATGTCCACATTCACCTGCATCTTTGCCTCTGGAGTGACTGGAGTGCAGGAACCCCTAAGGACCTTGTCCTGGCAGCCAGTTGCAAAGAAACTTCCTCTGCATCAGAAAGAGCTAAGAGGGTTCTCCCTCAAAAACTTCAAAACTGGGGGTTTAAAGCAGCTAAGCTTCAGAACAAAAAATTCAGTACCCGTGAGCCAGAGAGATACGGAAACAGGGTCATTCTTTTCCTGTGGCTTTTCCACAGGAGCAGCCACATATTGGCTGCTGAAGACACCTCAAGATGAAAAATGCTGCAGAGAAACAAGTGATTGTCTAAGCAAAACTTTTTTACTTTGAATTGATAAAGAGGAAATATAGAATATTACCATATCATAAGACGAACAGGTGACAAATTCATGCTAAGGGCCATTAACTTATTTGGTTTGCTCACAAGGATTCATTCAAATGCACATATAAGCTAGTAGTCAGACACATTAATAAACCTTATCATCAGTCTGGAAATGTGGCTGTAAAAATGATTTGTTTTGTATTCATCTACCTGAAGACACAGAATCTCTCCTTAAAAAAGATTAAAAAATAAAAAAAATAATAATACAGCAGCCTTTGGTAGAAAAGATTTATTTTTATTGCTTAATACCAGAGTAGACAAATTTTATTCTCATCTGGTAATATAAAACATGATGTGTCAAATGCACTGGTGATTTTAATACAAGTGCAAGTTAAATGCTGGATATATTTGGCTTTAAGTGCTCAGGCAAGCTTAACTCCCTTGGATCTAGAACTCAAGAGAATGTCAAAACACCATTAATTACTTCATTAAAGCTCCAAAAGAGTATTTAGGGGAAGAAACACAGTGAAGGTAAAACTAAAACCTTAAAAGGATCTCCTTTAACAAAGTTCAAAACAACTTCTTTATTTCTTTGTGCTACAACAGCTATTCTGCTGCTGTTCCTGCACTCACTGAATGCCAGTCTTAGAAAACAAAGCAGCTTGAAAGAAAGATCTGCAGCCAAAACCCCAGTGTCTATGATTTCCATCCTCAGAGAAGGTATAAGACAGAGCAGGGTAGATGGGTGATTCTCACCTTCTCTCTGCTGATTCCCAGTCAGGCCTCTCATGATAAGAAAGGAGATACACAGGAGAACAGGCCTACAAGGATGCCAACTCAGACAACTAGTCTATGAGTGCTGATAGTCTCTCAGTCTGCTAGAGACCCTAAATGTCCAATTCCCTCATGCAGATGCAAAACAAAAGCCACATATGCACAAAGAGCTCTAGAATAGAAAAATCCACATGAAAATTTTATCTTAAAAGTAATTATATGTGCAAAACTATCCTTCAGAGTTTTTTCTTAACACTTATACTGGACAAATAAACCTTTGAATAGTTCAATGGTTTTCAGAAGATCCCCTTGTTTTTCTTTTAAATGTATATGTCAAAGCCAATTTTCCTCATCCAACAGCTGAATAAAAGGAATACTGCAATACCTCAAGTACTGAAAATGTATTAATGTTGCCAACGCACCATTTCACCCTGGTATTTTCTCAGTATTCCTTTAACTATAAACAGAAATAGTTCGAAGTATTTCATTATGTAGCTTGCATGGCTTCTGAACATTGTTCAGAGTCAGATACTTAAGCATGGTAAAAAGGCAACTTGTTTTTCTGAGGATGTTTTTATATTCTTTCCATCACTCTTCTATCATTAGAGTAAAGGAGAATAAGCCAACCACCTTTGGGGCAATCAGAGACTTTTTTTCCAAAGTAAACTCTGCCATTATAGAAAAACCCATTTTTTTACAGGAGCTAAAACTCTCTGCCCCCAGCCTATTTAAATACCATCACTGCATGCTAACAGAACTGGAGCACTTGGGGTTATAAGACTTCTTTTTCCATCAGAATTCATGTTATTAAGCTGAAAATCCAAACTGGCCTGACAAACACCATTCATTTTAGCCCTGAATTTCTCACAATCTTATTACAGAAGTAATCTTGGGAGGAAAAGTCGAGGTTGCAGCACTGTTCTCCAAAGCACTGAAATTTTTGTCTTGAGCAAGACCTTTCCAAACCTCTTGAATGGAGGTAAAATACCAGTGAAGCACCTCAGAAAAAAAAAAAAAAGAAAAGATAACTACTGAAATAACTTCATATTAAGATGCTATATGCATGTAATCAAGAATGACATCTCATGAATAAAAGGCAACATCCTAAATCCTGCAGGAAATTACAATTTATTTCTTCATTGAATATTTGGTTTGAATTATTCTGCTCAAGAACAGTGGGAGATTTTTTTCCCTTTGAAGAGGGTAAAAGCAATCAGAAAGCAAACTCTTTTTTTTTTTTTTTTTTTGGCAGGGCATGGAGGGCATGGAGGAAGGTATATTCTGGTATTTACAGGTACTAGAAACAAAAAGCAGATGTGTGAATAAACCTGAAGTGTGGTTATTTTAATTTTTCTGCTGTAAAAGGCATGAAACACTTTTCAGGTTGACAGACACATAGGACAATTTTAAAGGACTGACCTGTTCTGTAAGGAAGGACACCACTATTATCCCATGACAATGTGCAGAAACTTTCTAGACTCTCATTTACCATGTAAAAATACAGTCAACACTTGAATACTAACTATAACTCTGTAGCCCACAAAATTACAGTCCCACAAAGTTACTGCTTTTCTTCTCCCCAGACATCTCTCATACCACTGCAGTCCTTTTTGCCCACTGAGAGGCCTGACAGCTTCTACCCTCACTCCTGCCCCGTCTGCAGTGTCTGCAAAACTGTCTTTTATCCAGAGAGCAAAAAGCCTGCCCCATGCTGAGGGTGTGCATCAGCTACCCAGAAGTAAACTCTTAGCAGGTAAGGCCTGAAAGTAGCAGATCTCCTGTATAAAGCAGATGGTGAGCAAAAGAGTGTGGTGTAGGTATTTTTTTTGTCTGTTTGTTTTGTTTGGGGTTTTTTGTTTGTTTGTTTTTTGGTTTTGTTTTTAAAAAGGGCAAGATTGGGCCAGGTGAAAGCACATTTTGAGCCCTATGGGATGTTTAAGACATCTGTGGATGTCTTAGCTAACACCTGACGTTACCTTGAAAATATAGCAATGGACCTTGCCAATATTTTTCACAGGTTACTTTGTTGTATAAGGTATAATTTTTCATGAAGTAAGTAATGACAGTCATTCGTGACTGTCAAAATACACTGGCTTAACTGAAGCCCTGGTCACATTGTAACATCTCACACAGTCAGTGTCTTTTCTTGTGACTAAAAATCCTGCAGATATAAATATTTATGTGTTCTAGAATACACGGCCGAAAACATTTTTTTTTTCCTGTGCCAGGCCTCAACTTAGAGAATTAATGAATCTGTGTAGTTTTGGTCTATAGACTAAACAGAATCTTAGTACTTGTTTAATTACTCTGAGGATTATCAACACTACACTGAAACTTTCTGTACAAAGATATCATTATTCTTTGTGCTTCATAAACTCACGTTTGTCCTCGTAACTTATACAGGGTATGAAAGTTTCTACAGAAAATGTCCAGAAGTATGCGAAATTCTGTGATCTGTGAAATAACTGCACTACTTTCCATCATTTCACCAAGGAAAGAATAAGAACTAAAAACATGCAAAAGTCACAAAGGCCTTGCTGCAAATTAAATTGCCCTTAATCTGATTTATTTCCAAAACTGCATAATTAACTGGACTTCAGTAAAGTGCTGGGTAAAAGACTCCAATTGTATTGAGCACCATAAGCAGACTTCAGTCAGAAGGAATTCTTGACAGAAACTACTCTTAGAATTAAAAATAAAAATATTTATTATGGAAGATACAATATAATCCATCATTCTCAATATTAGACACTTACACAGAGAGTTTTATCTTGCAAAAGCTAAAGATAATCAAGGATCAGACACAACACAAGGATTTTAAGCAGAAAATTGTATCTTGCAGCAAAGTATCATCCAAAGCTATTCCCAAAATAATTATTTTGTGGTTGATTCCCAAAAATGTCAAGACTAAAACACTTAGCAAATAATTCTTCTTAAAAAGTGTTACATTATACTAAAAATTATTTATTGCTTGTTAGAAAACAGAATGTGAATTGCAAAAATTCTTTCATTATGAAAAGTATTGTTCTTTCCTCTGGGCACCCAAGAAGGGGATTTAGATAAGCCAAAAAAGGCACTTTCAAAATAAACTCCTGTGTGGAGTTACAATTTACCTGACAAAGAAATTCTGGTACTGATGAAGTGGTGTAATAATAGTGTATGACCACAAATCAGTTTGAGTTTGACTTTCAGTTTGACTCACTGCAAAGTTATCTTCTACATCCGTGAAAAACGTAAAGAAAAAAAAAAAGAAAAAAAAAAGCATCATTTTTGATCTCCATAAATCAAAGAAATTGTAACAGTTTGGCCAGGCATCTCAAATGCAAGTCAAGGAGCTCATTAAATCCCAGCTAACTGACAATCATTTCTTTATCATATAACACACCTCGAGGCAACACAATGTAAATAAAAATCAGGTGAAAATCTTAACATTTACAAAATTGAACCCTTTAATCACAAAGAGATGTGGGTGGTTGGCAGCAGTTGCTGGCCTTTCTCTAAATAGTGAAGTTGAAAACAAGATTACAGAAGTCTTCAACACCCTAATGTGAACATCTTGTTAATGTTCACTACCTAAGTACAAGCTTAGGCATTTAGTGTATATTAAAAGATCGTGAAAAAAAGTTATTCTTCAAAGAAAAATGCATAAAATTCTCATAGCTATGTGGACTATGTTTGACAGTGTTAGAGAGCTGGTCAATTATTTTTCACTTTGTTTTTGATTAAGTTATTCTGCTGGTTGAATGAAGGCTGTTTCTCACTGCTATCACACGAAGGATGGAGACTGGCACTGGTGTGGACCCGCAGGAACCGACAGCCCAGCAGACCTGTCTGTTGGGCTGAGATATCAGGATACCAAAGGTTTAACAGTTGAAGAGAATGCTCCATTTAGAACAGGCTGGGGAGCAGAAGCTGCTGAAATCCAATAAAAAGTTTCTAAATGCTGAGAAAGTCACACGGAGGAGGCTGGCAGACAATACCTCCTACGGTTATACAGAGCACCCTTGTCTGCTTAGCAGCCCTGTAGGAGCAGGATAATTTACTCTTATCACCAACATTGTAAGACATTTTTCTATTTCCTATTTCCAAAGGACTGGAAGGTATAAAAAAAATGGGGGAAAGAAAAAGAGTTTTCTGCACAAATTATAACTGTACAGATTTGCTGTTAAGGGCAGCTGTTTCTCAGAGCTGGAAAATATACAGAATTTCATATATCTGATCCTCTGCTAGAAGCACAGGCTAGAAGCCAAACTAATCAAAACCTCTATCAAAAATACAATTTTAACATCTGTGTGGACTCGGGACTTATCTCACTGCTCCCAGACACTATTGATTATCATTATCTGCAAGTCTCTAGTATTCTAAACAGCAGCAGCAAAGGGAAATGAAAGTGAGCATTTCCATACAAAGAGGCTTCTAGGGCAGAATACAAACTGCTGGTGCTGACTGAAAGCTGAGTCTAACTTCATCTCATCTTCTATAAATAAATTGTCAATAGAAAGGAATAAGATACAGGCTAAACTAAAATATTATTAAAACTATAATGAGAAATAAGGGATTTCACCAAAGGAAAAAAGGTATTACATTATCAGACTCCAGTTGCTGTCTGCACTGCACTTCTTGGCAAGGCTAGGTATGATTGTTGTCTTTTTCTTTGCAACAGACTTCTCCTCATACCTTTGGTCTATTATGTGCTTGACTGGACCACAGAACAGGATATGAAATCTTTGCTGGTAGCAACTCTGTTGGAGTACATAATGAAAGTTTTTGCTTGAGCGAAGTAACCTCATCCTTGCCTCAGAAAACTAAAATCTGCAGAAAGCTAGAACCCCAAACAAGATTTCTAGCCTTAAAGCCCTTCCCTCTCCATTCTTTCCAGCTTGAAATACATAGGTGCTCATGTATCTGCTCCTGAGGAAGTAGATTTTCATTTCTTCCCATCCTCCAATACTTGTATGAATCTGGGGTAAACTGTGTACTTCGGAGACCTGCATGGGAGATCTTACAACCTTCAGTGCTCAAAAGCAGGAAGAGCACCTTCTCTTAATCCCACAGAGTCATCTTTGCACACATCAGGGTGGTCAATCTTTCTCCCTTCTTACCCCAATAAAATCATTTTCTCTTTAATTTGCAAGTAAAAAATAAGAAAAGAAAACCATTCCATGCTCGTGATTCTACCATGTTAAAAGACAAAAATGAGCCACTGGGATGTTTTAGTCTCTCCATAGGTTATGGATCAAGAATTTAAGACAGAAAGTTGTTGATATTTGCCAAACAGTTTTGGTCCATCAAATTTTATACAGATATGAACCAAAATAAAGAAGCCTTCAAGTATACAGATACAATAACCTAGTGGATGTATCATCAAAACCACTTCTAGACTAAGAGAACAATTTTCTTGTTTAATTGTTCAAAGTTCTACAAGTCACTTTTTTGTGTTCCTCTAGCCCAGTGCAGACTAACAGCAGATTTTGACCACCCACAGCAATGTACAAAGCAAGCCTCAGCAATCACCAGACTGCAGAGAAGAGAGGAATCCATATAGAGTTTCTACTATAAGTAACAAGTTATCTACTTGGCGAAAAATAGTGTTTTTTTCATGTTTTCAGATATTGGAACAGGTTACCCAGAAGGTTTGCACAGTCTGTCTCCATTCTTAGAAATTTTAAGACCTGCCTGGTAAAGCCCTCAGGAACCTAGTCTGTCCTCAGAGCTGACCCTGCTTTGAAGCTCACCCTGCTTTGAGCAGGAAGCTGGACTGAATGACCTCCTGAGGACTTATCCAAACTGAACTATCTCATGCCTCTATGTTCTGTTGTATATAAAATCCTCCCAAAAATAAGTAGAATTATCCCCCCAGATTTCAATTATTATTACCAACCCGCATATCCCAGAGGCTGACTTAGTGACTTACATCAGTGTGAATTTAGAGGCAAAAGGAAAAAGAGGGGACAAACAGGAAAAAAAGGAAGGAATACTTTCTATTTCTTTTAATTCAAAACACTGCTCATAATTTGATGCAGCATTGAATATTAATTACGCTTTCTCATTATGGAAGTTAGTCTATGACACTGAGAAGTGTTAAACACTGCAGATGTTTCGATCATGTAAGTTACATGACTTCATGCCACACTAATTCATATAATTTGTTCCTATATTAAGATGGCCTATAAATACAAACCAGCCTTCAGCATAATATTTGAAAAACATTTTAGCTGTAATCTGGTTGATTATTTTATAGACAGTGTAAGAAGCTGTGATCTCAATTTAAATGCTTCATCTATGCTGCTTGGTTGTGAGACTTACACAAATACCTTCTTTTTCTTCAAGTTTTTCCTCCTTAAGTAACTGCTAATTTACACTTCCATCACTGTGAAGACTGGTTAATAAAATATTTTTACATACCAATTATATTACTGATTAGCGAGAGATTATACACAAAAATCTAAATATGACTGTTGAATGGACTGTCTTAGCCTCAGTAACTTACAGGAAACATCACTTATCCAACAAAACAACAATGCAGAAATGTGAAAATTAGCTTTGTAGAAGATGTTTGAAATGAAGCACATTTAGTTCTAACACGTGAACCTTCTAGACACTGGATGTCCAACAGGATCCTGAATCACTTGTCATCTATTTACAGCAGCAAATTTCTTTTAAAGATAAATACACATGCTCAGAAACGTATGTGCATGCATATGTAATTTATCAGAGGGTATGCAGGTGTACAGACCGTGGAACATTCCTCAGAATCACTCAAATCACGTGAGCTGTGACACTGTAAAAGGAGATCGCTGTAGCATAAGTACCATATACTCTGCATACCCTTTATCCAAGTGCTCAGCAGCAATCAAATCATGCAAAGATTCCTCGCTGAGCAGTCTCATCTCCTTGGACTGTGGAGATGTACCTAAAATTGAAGGATTCTATACACAGAGAGGAAGCACTGGACCTGCTGGCAGAGGGGAGATATTCTGGACACAACAAAACCAAATGACACCAATACTTACTTGGCAGGCATTATAAATCAACTGGTGTTCCAATTTTTTGATCCCTAGAATCTGCTGAAACATTTCATAAAGCTGTTCCTTGCTCAGAATCAGCTCTGATACAGCACTTAAGGCCATTCTATTTGGCTGTTTGCAAAAGTCCTCTTCACCCCTGTATATGGCATCGTATTTGGCTAGCCAAGAACTTAACACTGTCTCTTTGCTTAATCCATCAATTTCCGGCAGACTTCGGACTCTCTTTTCTATATTTTTCTTAAAAACATCTCTAAAGTCACTTGCAGAACATCCTCCACTGTGAACCATTCTTGCAACCCGGTCACTCTTGAGAAATACCTTTTAAAGTAAAAGAAGAGAGAAAAAAAAAAAAGAAACAGAAAAAGTTAGGCATGGACACAAATACAAAACAATCCCTGTATAAGGGTATAAATACAAGCTAGTATTTTGCTTCTATGCAAGACGGCTTTATATGAAAGAGTTATACAGGCCAAGTTTGCTATGTTTTTCATAAAGAAAGAAGTGACCATGTTGAAACTGAATTTCTGCACTGAATAAGTACTTAAACTAAGTAGCTTTACAATCATTTATGTATAAATTTACAATAGCTAGACTAGAATGAACTTTGAATTAACAGCAGCTAATTTAAAATTTACCCACAATGAGACAGAAATCCAGGAGGAAAAAAGCAAAAAAAAAAAAGAACCAAAAAACTAAAGAAACACCACAATCAATATTAACAATTGAGAAGATAGATTCAAATGCATAGAGCTGTTTCTACTACTGTAGGTACAATACTGGAGACACAATATGGGGTTCTCTGTGTAAAATCACCAGAGACCAACATAAAAAAGCCCCTCCCAACTACTCATACTCTAAGATATGACAAAGCAAATTACAACAACAAACGAATTAAATCAGCTTCAGCATTCTGTAAAAACTTTCCAGTGTTCAAGAATGGTTCTATTCATCTCTTCTTTTAGAAGGGCCTTGGCAAGGTCGATCTTACCAGACACTGTATGTGGGCTGCATGTAGCTCATTTCTAGTATCAAGTCTCATGAAACTGTTCCTCTACAAGATGGAACCAACAAAAAGCTGATGATGCAGCACAATACTCTGCGTAAACAATGGATGTATGCCTTGGGCAGGGATTAAACTACATCACGCCACTGAAAGGATAACTCAGGGAGAACCACCTGGCTTTCAGCAGCAGAGGGAGATGAATCAAGGCCCTCCACCCTGCATGATTCAGCTGCTGGGGGCTGCTTGGGTGCCACCCCAACATCCCAAGCACAGCTGAAATGCAAGGAACTGATGAGAAACCACAAAGTCATAACAGAACCATCACTTTTCTGACTGTCTGCTCTCTTCAGTCGGATGTATGAACTGGGAATTACGCATGCATTTTCAGATAGTCACTGTGGTCACCAAGAGCTATGAAATCACATATGATTTTGTGAATGGAGATGATAGCACAGTAGAGCTTTGACTCCAGGTTTAGCTCTCCCAGCTAAACAGCCTGGCTGCACAGGGGTGATCTTCCCTTGAGCCTCTCAAGGCTGAGACCCGTGACCAATGGCAGATCTTTGGTAAGCAATTGATATTGTGTGTAAGCTTTTAGTATGATAACTTTGACTTGTGCCTCGGTAGCTTTACTTGTGCCTTTGTAGTTTTGAATCACTGTTCATATGACTGTGCCACATAGTAACAGAGTGAAGGTTGACACTGAACCTTGTCAAATCGCACTTTCACAACATCGTATTAAAAGGCTTTTGCTAATACCTTTCACAAGGCTTCTTTAAGAACTCTAAATCACCCATTCATGACAAGGTGGAATGAATAAAAACCACACAAAGAGAGGGCCTCTAAATAATAGGTCACCCAGGACTTCTGGTACCTTCCTTCTTCTATTACTATGATTATTTGTATGCCATTTTGAATTAAGCATAAAACAATTTTTTCTTCCAGACTACCAACCACAGCTGTAACAGGAATCTCTGCACTGATGCAGACCATAGGAAATGCTTCATTACCTACACTTCAGCATTCCTAAGTGATTGCATCAAGTGCTCCAACTGATGCTGAAAACTATTTTACCTGTTAAAGTACATGATGTCCTTCTCATTAGGACTATGCAGGTCTCTGTTGGCCTCTTGAAGCTTGCTAAGGAGCTGCAAGCACTACAGTGTGGCCACCGGGCTAGCACCACAATCCAAACACATTATGTTATGGTGACGTTCTTCCAAAGACTCCACCAGAAGCTGACACAATTGTAAACGTATTGCTACATGAGGGCCAAACATTGCCCTCCTACACCAGCACAATGGCTGATGAACCAGGGAGTTAGCTACCTAGATCTCCAGTGAGTTCATTCAGGACAATGTACTGCATCTGATGTTTGGGGCATCCTTAAAACACACTAATGTTAAACCAGAACCTTTTCATATAACTTAGAAAAAAGACTGTCATATAAGGCCTAAAGATATTTCTCTTTGGAGATTTTTTTCAGAAGAACCCTATCAACCAGACACAGATACACAGCTACAGAGGACAACATTCTGTTCTTCTGGAATTGTTCTTTTTTTAAAGGAATTTTCTTCTCCTTTAAGCTTACCAGAAGAAAAGCGGGAACGATATTAAGATTAATGGCAACTATATCATACCAGAAATTGTCAATTAAAATTAAAACATAAAAATGAACAGAAGTACCTCTTTGATAAAGACTGAACAAGGGCAAAAAGGACTTTGATGGAAGTCCAAGGACATATACTGTGTAATATTAAATAGCCCCTTTGCAGCTACTGCAGCAGCTCTTCAAAGCCTCTCATACCACAGCTCATTAGCAATGCTTGTCACTGTCAACGGATCTTAGCAACTTCAAGTCCTTCCTGTTCCCAGCATTCGCATTTCAGTCATTAATGTGAGCAGTGTTCTCTGGGACCAGCTCACACACCCCTCAGTAGTTCTACACTAGACTGAAACCACACAATGCATCACACCAAGAGCTGGGGCTAGTTTGATGAAGGTGCAAAAACTTCCGACAGTTTGGAGAACAGCTTCCACAACTAATGCTTTTTAAGAACAAAGGCTTATTCCTAGCAGCAGTTAACATATATGATGACCAGCGCTGTCTGCTGCTATACCTTGGAGCTGCAGAAAAAGACATTGTTTCAGATATGATGTTCTCACTGCACACATAACAGCCTTGAAAGAAATAAAAAAACCACACAAAAATTATTAAGTTGATGTTTAGATTAGTTCAGCTAAGCACATGACAAGAACAAGATCATTTTGGGTCAAAAATAAACAGCTAATGTAGTAGCATCATCCATCCAAGAGTAATATTAATTATTTTTATGCTACTTGAATAAAATTACTGCATTGGCTACTGATATAGCATTTATATCAAAGAAGACATTAATAGTTATCAATGCATTTTCATAGCTACTTCTAATAACTCTTGGCTGCTGAACATGAGTGGAAATTGAGCTAGTTGATGAGATTTGCTCAGTATTTTGAAAACAGAAGCACTATTCACATTTTTAGAAAAAAAAAAAAAATTAGGCATTGCTCACAGGTCTTCTTCCTCCCTTGTTCTCTTTGATACCTCAGAAATATCCTCCAGGCACTATTTTGATTTTTTTTACAATGAAATGATCAGAGTTAAAGGGTCCTATTTTTCAATCTATGTAAGTCTCCAGAAGAGAGTCCTCACCTTCAAGTAAAAGCAAAAGATATCGATATTTTAAGACTCTGATTACTTATATATACTTATAAACTCTGATTACTCTATTTCAGAATTTCCATCATTATTTTGTTAATGAAAGGTTACTTCTCTTAGAAGTATACTATATCATACAGTTTTCCCTAATCTTGGGGGGGTGAGAAATCTGAAACAAAAAAAAATCTTTAATTTTGGCTAACAGTGAGGTCATGGTTTTTTGTTTGTTTTCAAAACCTCTTTAAAGCATCACATTACATTAAGGTGAAAAAAGGAAATAAAATTTAAAGTAATAAACGATCATCATCCAAAGAGGCATAATAATTTAATAGTTTTCCTTTTTTTTTTTCTAATATATCTACTACCCTTCCTGAGCATATTAAGCTATGATTTCTTCTTCTTAAGATTAATGCTTCAGAAACCATTACAAGTTGAAATCTTCAGATGATTTACTTTGCTTTCTTCAGCTCTTTTGAGCACTACAGCTGCACACTGGACATTTACCACAGCTTAGCAATGAGCTACCTGTAAAAAAACTCACCAAAACTCAAACTCTTGAAAATTAAAATGTGTGCTATGGCTCCAGGGTTACATGCTTGTAAGCAAACTACACAACACTGTGCACTGGGATTTGTTCTTTGCCAGCTTTTTCAAAATGCACGAGCAATTGCCAATGTCTACCCAAACTGCTGTTCCCGATGACTGCACATTTCACAGACTCATGTACTGCAATGTTCGTGCCTTGGGCACAAGTACAAACAGAGGTATAGTGACAATCACCATAAAAAACCCACAAAACTGTTTCACCCAGAAGCAGTGTTTTCTCCGGGATTCATTTATTAATGTTAACCAGATAGTTTTGGAACAAGCATATTTATCCTCCTTTCACAGCTGACAACAGCAACAATAGTTTTGGCACCCTAGTGAGATATAGTATATAGATTGTTGCCTACATGAGCATGGGTGTGGATTACTTTTGCTATGCCTCCACTTGGAACAGGCCATTGTGATCTTCACTTTAACAGTACAGTTTCCCCTCTGACCAAGCCCCATTGCTCAGGCTGAAGCACGTGAGGGACTTTGTGCCTCATGGTACTGGCCCATGGTACCAGGATTCTGGAGAAGTTATTCTCCAAATATCACCTGGATGTATTCCCTCTTGAGTGACTTTGCTCACACAGGCAATTAATGTTTACATAATTTTAGATCTCTGCAGGCTGATCCACAGCCACATATTCAACTCTAGCAGCCACAAAGATGCAAATCTTCCCCAAAGATGATGCCTGAAAATGCTCATGCTAGACTGTGCATGAGGGTAATTACAAGCAAGCAATTACCAAAATGATGTCTCATCTTCCAGTTGTCTATGCCAGGGAGAAATTAGCTGATAAATAGGTAAAACAACAGCAGAAATAGATCTGCGTATTTAAAAACGTTGTGATGCTTGGTTTGTTGAAACATAAGGAGCAGCCAGCTGTTAAAAGAAATCTTTATAATTCTTTGTCTAGTAATGGCACGGGAAATCTGATGTGTTGCTTAGGAGAAAACACTCTTCCCTCTGTACAGTGCTATTCTCCTGGCTAGGATATTGTACAAATACCGTAGGCAATGTCATGAGGTCTGAAATCACACCTAAATGGTCAACTCATCATCCCGATTTAATTGTGGAAATAATGTATATATCACTGGAGACTGAGCAGCTTCCGTACAGGCCTAGGCCTTTCTATCCATTAACTCTCTCCTGATAAAAAAAGCTGTATTATCCCTGTAGATGTTTCTCAAGACCTTTAGATATAGGAGAAAGAACAGACCACACACAGTGGATCTAGAATAAATCATGAAGTTCAATAGCTCCACAGAAAAAATGGTACTTCAGCTGTCATCCTGGCCAGGGGAAGATGTTAATTAACATCATAGCAAGAAAAACCCAACTCCATGCTAGACATGAGATGTTTTCAACATCTTTTTAATATATTGACTGATACAGACCATAAGCACAAGGAGATATTTATTTTATACTGAGCAACACACAATCCCAAAGGGAGGGAGAACAGTTTTAGGCTTTGATGAACACATTTGTTTGCTTGCAAGTTAAATGCATGAGTTGTCTTGTCACCAAGCCAGATAAGTTACCAGCAACCTATTCTTCTGCTATTTTCCCAATTTATTCAAGAATTGGCAATCAAAGCAGACATGAAACTGCTTCAGCAGGGAAATACAAAGCAGAGGTTTTCCTTGACCATGTAAGGAATTTCTTCCTCCACTGTGTAGGGTTTCAACATGCTCACTGTCCTTGGTTATATCCATCACCATCTACCTGGCAAAGAAGTAATTTGCAAAGCCTCTTTTTGCCAAAATGCATTTTCTTGGTTAGTAAAGTGAAATTTAATGAAAGCATTAGGAGCTGATCAGCACATTGGTTCCAGAGTTTCTTTCCTCTTTATAAGAGAGCTAACAGCTTACTCTCCAGTACGCTGATCCTGCCTGACCAGAACTCCTCCCTTTGGTGACCAATGGAAAATTCCAGGTGATGAGAATTTCAAATGGTCTACTTTAGATAGCATAAGCCTGAAAAAAATTGTTAAATTTAATGTGTAATACGCATGCCTTGGCGATGTCACTGTAAAAAGGCTTGCTCTCACTTCACTATTGGTCCCTGTTTTCCAGCAAATTCCATAAGGAAGGTGTCCAACCCTGACTACGAGGGAATAAGATGAAGGACAACAAAGCAGACAAAAATAATAAATCAGAAAGAAAAAAACAAAGATTGAAAAAGCCAGACTTCAAAAAGGAAACATATTTACACAGAAATAATGAGTATCAAACAGAGAGTCTTGCCTAAAGGATTAATCTTTCCTAAAGGATTAGGAAAAAAAACATTTACTTAGCATATTTATCTATTTCACAATCAACAGATGATGACTAGTTTACATGTAACTACCTCTGGTACCTGCAAACTTGAGAAAAACACACACCTGCTTAAAATCAGTAACTCACATCTTCATTTGCCTTGCTAAAGAACTGCTCAATTCTCTGACTTTTTGGTGTTTACTCAGTGCAGTACAAAACACAATAAACCCCAGCAATTTATCTCTGATCATAGTGCTACCTCTTAGGATACAATCTTACTAAATATAAAATCCAATTTCTTGCACTAACTTTGAGAAAAATTGAAGTAAATGGGCAAGTACAATAAGGAAGGGAAAACAATCCTTCACTTCTCTAAATTTTCTTCTGGAGTCACTTGTGGTTCTAATTTTTATTCCACTTGACTGAAAGTGGAAGTTACGTAAGTGACAGTTTTCATCACTGGTATTACACTGGGTTCACTTTGTCAGAAATGGAAATAACTGGTTATTTCACTTCCCTATTAACATTAATGTGCTTCTGCATTAACCATTTTCACCTGAGTACAGATTAACAGCTTTTAGTTCCAAGCAGCATACTACTATATCTCTATTTTTAAACATAATACCAGGCACTCTATAGTCAGACCAGGTCTGCCGAGATCCTTTCGTCCCTATCGCCCACCACCACCCTAAATACTTTCATGCAAAGTGAGGACACTGTTTCAGAACATATATTTTTTTACTGATCAATGCCACTTTTCCATTTCCAATTTATATATTCTGCCACTGCAGCTGAATGCTCAAAAAGAACATGAGCAAATAGAAATTGGGCTGAAGCCACCCGAAATGTCGTCTCATAACATTATTTTTTTTCTGTTTTAGCAACTGAAAAAGTGCCAGCAAACTGACAACTTAAGCAAATAACCCGCCACTTTCTTTCCCTGTAATAATTAGTTTTAGTGGCTTATTTTTTGGGGGAATAGAAAGGGCACTGTTGGGTGGGGAGAAAGGTTAAAGCACTGACTTCACTCTGTGGCCTAAGGAAACTGGAAAAGAATTGACACCACGAATACTGCAGAACTTGAGTAGTCACTGGAAAACAAAGACAAGAATAGACCTTCTTAAGCCTTTGAAGGCTTACTGATGATATCTTATCTATCAATATGGCACCTTTCTCCTACTGTGATCCCCAGGATTTAAGGCAACAACAGACACATGGGAAAATGCAGCCACTTTGCATCCAAGAAAAAACTTCTTTTGCAACCTATGAAAGGTGACATCGTTTCAACAGTATTCTTGAGAATTAGATATAGTGTGCAGAAGTGACAGAGCAAAAGATCTATGACCAAGAACCACAGCTGTGTACTTCCCATCCCAAACCAAATAGAAAACGCTGCTTGCACCTGTTGCCTGCTGCATGACCCAACAGCTGCTAGGATAGTTCACTACTACTGTTTAAAAAATAATTCCATCATTACTAAAATAAGGGAAGTAAGAACAAATAAGCTGAACAGGAGAAAAGAAGGTTAATAACTGCCACAGGTATCTAGAACTGCATGATTGGAGACAAGTAAATACAGAGACTCAAGCTAGAAAATTAAAGGAGCACAAACCGTCCTACAACCCATGTTTAGCTGTGCAATTCACTGATTTTAGACCCCGTTCCATATGCTGGGCCATGGTACACCCCTGCAGAGGACAACCCAGAGCTCCTAGTGCAGGCTCTGCTTTGAAGCACTCCCTAGAGGAACCTCTCTTGCCACAACGAGGACAGAGAAGCTTGCAAAGATTCATTGTCCAGACTGTTACAAAACATCCCAAGGTAAGTGGCGTAAATACTTTCCAGAAGTTCTAAATTGTCACAATGGAAGACTTTGAATCGTTTAGGGAGAAACAGGATGGAGCAACACAGATGAGTTTAATTACAAGCTGATGTGATAGATAATACTAGTTTTGTGATGAGAATGTATCTGGTGTAACAAAAATTTCTTCCTTGCTTTTCCCAAAGGACAATCTGTACTTCAAAAGTGTTTCTGTTTTAAGAGGAAGATAAGAACAATGGGATATGAGTGCAGATGCAGACAGCGACGATGCATCATGAAAATGGGAGTGCTTGGGGAATTGTCTGTTACATCTTTGCACTTAGAATGCATTATTATTTGTGTGGACATTTCTCAACAGCAATACCATCTCATCATTCATTAGAATGCATTTCTATTCTGGAAAGTTATAAAGGATGTTCAGAGCTGGCAGACACTAAGCCATTGGCACACAGGATTTAGCTGCTAACTGTAGTCTTACAAATATTTTTATTCCAATACAACTTTCTTTAAAAGTCAGCCTTTATCATAAATACATTTCCTCTCTCCCTCTTTATTAAATGTAATCTTTGTGTGTCAAAAAACAACAGTACATTTTCCTTGATTAATTTTTCGCAAGGGTGATCAATTCATGGTGTTGGCAAGAAAGTTATAATACACAAAAAAGCTTCAAAATGCATTCTAAATCTTAAATCCTTCCTTAGATTTAATAATCACCCAGCTGGCTGCACTTCAGACAGCAATGCTTCAATGGAAAGATTAATGAACAGTTGGCCTGCAGTTAATCCCTCTAGATTTCAGCATGCAGAATGCAAACTTTTACATGTTGGACTATTTTTATGCATTCCAATTATATGTCAAGGTCCAAATAGCTTTTATGGTAACTTTGAGGCTTCTTAGTCATAGTTTGCTCTCTCTTTAGAGTACTTAAGTTTTAGAAAATATTAATTCACTGCACTTCAACATTCTCTAGACCATTTTAAAGATTACTTTTCAATATATCATTTCAAGTCAGAAACACCTTCAATTTCTTATTTATTTTATACAATCATCAGCTATTTTGCCTTGCTAGCAGTATATTCTATGGCAAAGATTTAACTGATCAAACAATTTAAGACACAAAAAATGAACAGTTAACTTCTCCACAGCCACTCTCTACAGCCACACCAGCCAGTTATTGCCTCTACCTCTTACAGGAACAACTGCTGCCTGTCAAGCTCCCACTGCCCCTGATTCCATGGTGTCCACACTGTTCACGTAATGCCTGAAGTCCAAAAGAATGGTAAGCTGAGGTAAGAAAATTTGCACCCAGGCTGGGATGATGGGGAAGACATTGTCCATAATGCCTTTATCCTCCTCCCTCAGCATTTCCACAACCATGCCTTTCCTTTTCTGGGTTTCCAGAGGGAGGTGCTGATAACAGCAGAACAATCTGTGAAACTTCCTTTGTAGTTAATGGGGCAGTCTGAAATTACTACAGTCAGAGGAATCTCTTTCCTAGAGATAACTATAGTTGTGTACCAAGGGACAAAACTTAATTATCTATCCAGTGTAATTCAAGATCCTGCAGAGTTTTGTTGGACAGTTACACATAGAAGCAGGAAAAAAAATCTTCACAGAGCTCTTATAATCAAGGGCCTCTCCCAAAAAAACCCCCAAAGCCCTGAACTTTTTTGCTTCACAGCTCCCAGCAACAAATACAGTGGAGAACTGAAGATGGAAAAAGAAATAAAAACCAGCACCACCATGACGCTGAAAGGTTCTCCTCCAGTTTGCTCCCAGTCTGGTTTGAAATTCACCCTGACAAGACTTCACCTTCTTTCTCTTTTCTCCATTTATAGGCATCAGTTTCAACAAACTAGAAAGATACAGGAATGTATGCTTATTTTTTAGCTTTGTCTCTCAAATAAGAGTAGCACCTATATTCCAAAATGTTTTCAAGAATTTTGGCAAGAAATGCAAATGGTTTACAAGTCAAATGTAAAAAGCAAACAAACATTACCCTCCTGCTGTAAAAACAGTTCTGCTTACACCAAGATAAAGCTTAAGTTATTTGGTTATTGTGACCAGCCTATTAGTCAACATCATAATGCATTTTTAATGCCCAGAGAGAAGACGACACATCTCTTGTCACCCATAAGGCTAAATCCTGACCATTGCAAAGCCAAAGTCTGATCGCAAATTCTTCTCATTTTAGTCTTTGTACTGTTATTCCACTCAATTTCTAGTCATAATTCCACTAATGCATAAGATTTTTCATTTTTAATACTGCTTCTTTTAGACTATTCTCAAAACGTATTTCCCACTTACTTATCTAATAAACAGACTTACACTGATCTAAGTAGCTTTTATAAAAAAGTAACTCAATTTTGTGTCAGGCTATTTGGAAACATTTGTACTAGTCATCTGCCAACTTCTGAAACACATTACTCATACCAAGAGCCTTCTGTCATCTTCTAACACAAATTTTCTAATTTGATGGTCCAAAGAGCCCAGAATAATCCCTCAAGGCTTTTTATTTTAATCATAAATTTTATGACAGCCAGAAACAGCCTCCTTATCATGGTCACTTCTACAAATGATAGTACCTTTCAACACACTTATTATTACAGACAGATTAATTTACTGTAGAATTTGCATATTTATCATGATCACAATTTAAATACTGAAAAAAATCAGTTACAGTAGAAGCAGTAAGCATGTATTTAGAATCCGTATTGTGGTGTCATTTCAGAATTCATGGCTCCATTCAGTGAAATAATTCAGATTATCTCACCCTCAGACTAGGAATTGAGCCCATAAAACATGAAACAGGCAAAAGGCTAGAGAATTTGAAAATGTCAGAGGTAAAGACTAAGAAAAGGAAAAAACTATAACAAGAAACACACATTTGGAAGGTAAGTCTAATACTTGCTGCAGTCACAAAGTTATTATGCAGCTGCCCAACGAGACAAAAAAAGTGAACTCTATGTCCAAGACAAGGAGAAAAAAGTTTTTACAAGATTGTCAGATTTGAACTACGAAGCCCAGCACATTGGAGCCAAGCTGTGCAGCAGCTGTGCCACATCTAAGAGCACGTGCTCGTGGAGCAGGCACAGCTAGGAAGATGCACACATCTACGAGATGCATGCAAGCTACAGCAAATATGAGAATGCTGCCTTGGCATTACCTGGAGCTGCCTTCATTCTTGCCCAGCACATCCAATTGGTTTTGGCAGGCACTTCTTCACATGCTGACAGAGCAAAGCTCAACATATCAAGATACTCTACATTTTGGCAGGTTGCATTTGGAATCTGTCTGCATAAAATTATAACAAAAACTTTGGAGCTTCCAGGAACAGAGCAAGGTTCATCTTCAGCCATGCAATCTGGAAGCAATTAGAGCTGCAATGTCATCAAGTAAGAAATTGGCAGTGAAACCATCATAGAGGCAGTTCATAAACACATTGTCAAAAGGCAGGAAAACTTCACTGTCATGCTCAGCCTTTGATCTTTTGGGATGCAAAGAACAATTGACATCAAGAATGAAACAGCCACTGCTAGATTTGAATAAACCCTAACTTAAAAGTTAAAAAAAGGCAGTTGTCTCAATGCCAGCAACAGAAATGGATTTACACTGCATTTGACCAGATTTGAGCTTTACTTCAAATAAAGATTCATGCTAGCTTTCCAGCAATACTTCCCTGTACTTAATTAAAAGCAAGATGCTACCTTTTTAACAGCTGTCTTTATCTATGCCATTTTAGTTAAGACTCTATGCCAGCTTTGTCCCATCTTCAGTCTAAATTGAACACATGAGAATGTACCAGTATTTCCAGATGCTAAGGCTATATTTAAAAAATATTTTTAAAAAAGAAATAGTAATCTAGGAGGAGGAAACTTTGAATACCAAGAACTTAGATCCACTGGGTAATCCAGATAAACAGTCCTTGAACTCAAAACTCAATCTCCTGTCCATCAGCCCTTCAAGGTTTCCATGGTTTTGTTTTCTAGTCAAGAAACTTTCAATGGCTTCCCAGTCCCCAGGAAGTAATTTTCCTCTCTATAGCCTGTAAGACTGGGTATGCTCCCAGCTGCAATATTCCTAGGAGATCTTTCATCCAGGAAGATACAGCTTCCCCTCATCCAAGGTTTCCCCTGACTCCATGTGCAGCAGCCACTGAAACATGGCCCAGGCCCCTTTCTCATGGCTACCCAGACATACTCAGAAGTAACACTAAACTGAGCAAAGGCATTAAACTGGATGCACTGTTTTCTTCATCAAAAACACTGTTTATGAACAGTGCCCATTTTTGAACATTATGTCCATGGAGTTATTGGGTAAGGAAGTCATAATGCGAGAAAAAAAAGGCAGTTTTGTTATATATTGTCATATACGGCATGGTTCCAGCCCGAAAGTAACTTAGGAACCCTAATTTGCTACCACTTTCTGGATATTATGCTACGCTTCATTTAGTGGTTTTTGTTTGGTTGGTTTTAGTTTTAGAGTAAACCTGAGGCTGGGCTTCCATTCTGCAGCTTTATTTAGAGAAGAAAAACTGAATGATTGGAGACAGCTTCAAAATAATCCATAATACCATAGAGACTTTATCTAAATGCTACATAAGCAAAATGAACTTCTGACTCCAACACAGTCCTAGAGATCAATGTCATCAATCTAAAACCCAATAGAACTGTTACTGACTTCCTCTTTTTAGATAACATCTTCTGATATTTCAGTTGGGAATAGAAGACAGTAATTAGTTTTTCTCATATTATCTAGTTGAGAACTCTGGGAACAATGTCAGAAAAAAGTTAAATTTTCTAATTTGTGCAAATAGAAGTAGGAAAGAAATGTACAACAGATGTGTACCCGAAACACAGAGGTGACTTCTCTCCTGACTTATCCTATTTTACTCCAACAGGTGTTTAATTGGGTGCACTTCACTATATGTTTTTATGTAAGAATTATGAGCTGCACAATACATGAAGAAAGTACTATTGAAGCTTCTTCACATGTCACAACAGAATCATGACTATCGGTATCTAAAAGTGAAAAAGTATGGAGAGGGCTTGGAGGGGGGCAGCATTATCTTTTATTAAAAAAGGAAATTGCTATCTGTGGACAAAGCTTTAATCTGCTACAGAATGCTGGAAAAAAGGTGAAGAAGTATTGTCCAATTATTTTCCACATTACCATTAAACTTAAAGTTCTTTCATTGATGAAATTTGAATTCTTGTGTGTGTGTACATTAATATCAGCTCTGTCACCTAAATAATGACATCTAACAAGGCCAATAATATTATAATTCAATTTTCCCTGCAAATTATTAAAATGCTAGGAAAAAGAAGTAGTCTTTAGCAGAAACGCTTATGACAGTCTGAGACTGGCAGCCACCAAAAGGCAGCCAATACCTCTTGCCCAAGTTCCTCATCAAGTATTCAGTGGCTATCTGGCAGCTGACTCAAATCTGCTGATTATCTCAATTCCATGAATCAGTCATATAAATCAAGGAGCTGATCCAGCTGAAAATTAACAAAAAATGGATAACTGAAACAACTTGCTCCATCTCTCTGTGAGTTGCCAAACCTGGCTCACAGCTTGGCTATGGAGTGGGGACAGCAAGATGGGGGGAGAGAAATCCTCCCATGGGCAGTTTTCACTAAGGTCGCCTTAAATGAATTCTCAAACCACTATATTTGAAAGCATTTTCATACACATCCTAAAAACCATTTCACTCTTTCCATTTATTTAAACCATGAATTATTTAAGTACTTGTGGCATACAGACATCAGAAGCCCTTTATAATGCAAGGAGCTGGGAAAACTCGGGGACAGACCTCAGAAGGACCCTGCAGCTCTGATGGCAGGAATTTACCATGCAGTGGAAATTCCAGGCCTAGGTGCCTCCACATGTTAAAAGCATTGTACTAGGAGGTTTGGCATAACATTACAGGGTTCACAGATGTCTAAACACAGACAAAAGGGATGATATCTAAAGCTCTTATTTCTCTTCAGAGCTGCAATGTCAAGCATCAAGCTGGCTGACCTAACTTGCCTCACAGGCCTGGAGAGAAATGGTCAAATAATTTCACTGAGACACAGGCAAGAAGCCACTTCATTCACACTGTGTGGTGATGGAGGTTGGGAGAATTAAAACTCTATCTTCTGTTTTCGAAAGAATGAATTCTCCATCAGTGAGGGGACTGACTTTCCCCAGTCAAGGAGCCATCTCCATCTTCCTAATACAGCTGAGACATGGGAAGTTGGCTCTCTGGATCGATGATATTACAACATTCACCCGGGAGGAAGCAGTATTTATTCTTATTCACTCCTCTTAGGCATGGTAATCTGTTTTAACTAGCAACAAATTAATCTAAAATACATAAACACGAGCATGAACAAATCACTGGAGAGAAGCCCCAGAGAAGATAAAACACCAACAGAGTAGACAGAAAAACAGATAAAAGCTCTGGAGAAGCTACTGCTATTATAGTTCCTAAAGTCAGAAACTGCTCGCAAGCTTAACATGACCTTGTTTACATCTTTAGAAAACAAATATTTAACCTTCTGACCAAGGAATCTGACTCAGTTACCATATGTGAAATCTGATAAGGGAAACCTAGCTTATATCTAACTAATATAGCAAGACTTTAACTATTCTGATCTTAAAGGTTCCAAGCAACCATCTCATATCAAGGTCGTTGCCCTCTGCTATGAAGGCATGGCGACCTGGTTCAAAGCGCCAGCACGGCAGCACGGCCTCTCCCGTGCCACTCGGTCCAGGACTCACAGACACCAATGTGGTGGATGGTCAAATGGCGTTTATTATCTTATCTCATGGGGTTATATAGTCCAGGGGCCTCTCTAGTCGGGAGAGGGGGATTGTGGGATGGCCAAGGTTAGTAAGGAGTGGAAAACTACTGGGGTTAGTAGGGCTACATTCTCTAAGGTGATACTTATCAGTGGGACGAAGGGGGAGGGAGATTCCATGCTGTCCCTGCCTTCCGTTACATCGCGTATCTCTTCCGTTCGCCTGTCCCTTACACAAGGTCTACCCAAAGAGTTAATGACTTTCATATTAATTACTATGATACTATTTTTTCCTTGCATTAACAAGATACATAGCTAAAATTGTGTCTTCTTTTGCCAGACTAAAACTGGTTTAATAGCAATTTTAGGTATCAGTCAGAAAAGATGCTGAGTAACACCCTTGGCATCTTCATTTATAGCACTTTTTCTTCTTTTACGAACTACAAGAAGTGCTGTATCAGAGGTAGAGAGCATGCATCTTTGTCCTGGTAACTACAGAATTTCTCCTCTCCTCTTTCCCCTATGAATATTTCTCTTATGAATCTCCTACATTTAATGTATTCTCAGTTATACCGATTGTTATCAGTTACAGTTGTTTTACACTAGGTTTAATTGCAGGCTCTCCTTCCTCGTGGATATGGTTGCTTTCATCCACCACATTTGCAAATACATTTTGTGGGTAATCAACTTGTATTAAACTGCTCCTAATTTTCCACATCCATTTCCCCCCTCCCATCCACTGAATCTTAACAGTTTCTTAAGCTTCAGGAACTTTAGCAGTTGTTCTATGCTTCAGAAACCGTGAGAGTAGTCGCATTTACTCCAGCAGCCTTGCTGAAGAGTCTGTATAATCTGCACTCTGGTTTACAAATAAAAATAAAATATATATACATAAATATACAAATACATACATATATACACACACACACACAGAGACAGACATATGATGTCCTTTTCTATGGCTCTTTTACTTCTGCTATATCCCTTTCTGGAGATGGAACAAATGTAGCAATAGACAGCAATTAAAGTCATTAAAATCATTACAGTTTGATACCCTGGGATGCATCAGGAAGGGTGGCCAGCAGGCTGAGGGAAGTGATCCTGCCCATCTACTCAGCCCTGGTGAGGCCACACCTGGAGTTCTGTACCCAGTTCTGGGCTCCTCAGTACAAGAGAGAAAAGAAGCTACTGGAGAGAGTTCAGAGGAGGCCACAAAGACGATTTGGGGACTGGAGCATCTCTCTTACGAGGAAAGACTTGTTGGGAGCAGGGCTTGTTTAGACTAGAGAAGACTGAGAGAGGATCCCATTAATGCATATAATTATCTCAAAGGCAAGTGCCAAGAGGATGGTGCCAGGCTCTTTTCACCAGTGCCCAGTGACACGAGGAGCAAAGGCCATAAACTAAAACACAAGTTCCACCTCAAACACTGAGGATGACTGAGCACTGGAACAGGCTGCCCAGGAAGGTCATGGAGTCTCCCAGTCTGGAGACATCCAAAATCCACCTGTACAGGTTCCTCTGTCACCTGCTTTAGGGGACTCTACCTTGGCAGGAGGTTTGGACTAGACGACTTCCAGAGGTCCCTTCCAACCCTAACTATTCTGTGATTCATGCAGAATAATGATGGGTTTTTTTTTTTTTCTTTCTTGAGTAGTCTTCTTTCTGCAGACTTATTACTTGCTTTCTACAGATCATAGTTTGGTTCCTGCCATCTGAAAATACGCTGCACCTGAAGATATCTGTCCCCTTTGAATGAGAACCATTTGTACAACTACTCACTTGGATTACTGGAGATTATTTTCAGCTTTTAATACACATGCTCTTCTTAACATTTCTTTAGATTGCTTTTTCCTATTTATTGGGGGTTTTTACAGACTTTTTCCTATTTTGTCCAAGATAGGATGTTATGATTTCATTTACAAACAATGCATTATCTTGAAGTTATTGCTTTCTCCTATTGTTTATTTTTAAAAATCTGGTACAAACTTTTTCCAATTTTCATCAACCTAGTTCTTTTCTGGCTTAGGTAATGCCCATCTTTTTCATACAGCCCTCTGGCTGTCTAAACTTCTGCTAGTTCTTAACAAATCTCCTCCTCCTCACAACATTTTCCTCAAGAACATATTGAAATGCTCCCAGCACAAGGCACAGGGCCAGCTAAACAGGCAGGATGAGCTTCAGAATGCTGCCATGGAAATTCTACTCTTTAAGTCCTATTTTTACATGACCCAAAAGATATTCCTCAGAAGTCCTATTTGAAAAATCATTGCAAGAAGCCTTAAAAAGATCTGATGGTATTTTACAACCAGCTACATGAAATCTCAAGTCAAAGCCACCTAAAAATAATTTTTCCTTAACTTCTCCTCTCCTTGTAACAGAAATTAACAACCAAGCTCTCCCACTCTCAAACATAAATCAGTGGACTGCATGAAGAGCTTTCTCTTCTATCTCTGAAGCTAATTTTTCTGTATTTTTTATCTTTAAGACTGCTGCTTTCATCGTGGTCACAAGACATATATGATCAGAACTATTTTAACATAATTAACACTTTTTTTATTTTAGGGTGTTTGAGGTAGATGTTTTGGCAGGCAAGGCTGTTTGCTCTTTACATGTTTTCTTTGAGGCTGGATACATCCTTTCATTCCCTACAGCTGGTTATCCTATTTGTCAACCAGTGCAATACAGCTGACACTGCCCTCACCAAAGTTTCTCTTCCAGAAGTGTGGCTCAGGATGCTGTTTGTAGACAGAGGAGCCCTAGGAAGCAGCACTGGGTGCCTTGCACATGGTAGCCGTCTCAGAGCAGCTACAGAACTCACAGCCCAGCCAGCAGCATCCCATATGGTCAGCGCTCTTGCCTGTCAGGCCCCAGGCAGGTGAACAGTGCAGCCATCCAGCATAGCATGGAGATGCAGGACCAGGACAACTGGAGGACTCAGAGAAGAAAATCAGAACACGCAACAAGATTTATTGTTGCTCTGGCTATGGTTGTAGCAGTCAGGCAGTGTGCTGCAGAAGCACAGCCACTGGATGAAAGGAGTGGCAACACCAACACACTCAGCTGAAAGTTATTCCTGAGGCCTCCTGACAGATTGCTCCATCTGCCCTCATGAAGGATAATTTTTTAATGTGGCTTAAATGTCCCTGGTACCCAAAAGCTGTAACAATAATTCTCCTCTGCTGTACCCAATTTGTTTTCCTGCCTCTAGCTTTCAGCTTTCCTAATAAGCTGTCAATTAGTTATGCAAATTTGAAAAACAAACATTCAGCTCTGCTTATGGCACCCTCTTGCTCACTGCCATCCAAGTTCACTGGGTCTGTATTGCAGATGATGAATCTGATTATCAAGCCCAGCCCCCACAGAAGGCAAGGCAGCACCAGCAGTTTCTTTTTAAAACACAGACTTATATGCTAGAACTGTAAACTGTGTGCAGCTTTGGGTGATATTAGAAAGGTACTAGCCATTGGAGAGCATCCAAAGGACAGAAATGAAGATGGTGAAGGGCCTTGAGCAGAAGCCGTATGAGGAGCAGCTGAGGTCACTTGGTCTGTTCAGCCTGGAGGAGACTGAGTGGAAACTTCATTGCAGTTACAACTTCCTTGTGAGGGGAAGAGGAGGGGCAGGCACTGATCTCTTTTCTATGGTGACCAGGGACAGGACCTGAGGGAATGGCCAGAAGTTGTGTCAGGGGAGGTTTAGTATGGATATTAGAAAAAGGTTCTTCACCCAGAGGGTGGTTGGGCACTGGAACAGGCTCCCCAGGGAAGTGGTCACAGCACCAGCCTGACAGAGTTCAAGAAGCATTTGGACAATGCTCTCAGGCACATGGTGTGACTCTTGGGGATGGTGCTGTGCAGGTCTGGGAGTTGGAGCCGACGATCTGTGTAGTTCCCTTCCAACTCAGCACTCTGCACACAGAATTCCCACTGAATTTTGGTCCATTATTCACCCTTCATCTGAACAGATAATCACTGGAACAATCTGTTTTAAATCCTGCTTTTTAAAACACCATGTCTCCTTATTATTCAAGAACTCCAAACCAATTTCAACCAACTTCTGTGTAAGGCAGAAAGCTGATTTCTGGGCCTGGAACTGGACATGTTGGAACTTGGCACGGATCTAACAAATTGAGGGGAATTTCTAATTTAAACAGAGCTGTCAATCCAAATGTGAGCACCAGAACCTTAGCATTTCTACAAAATGTAGCCTGATATGCTGCTCTAGTCCAGAATAAATAAATTTCTGAAGGCTGTAATGGGATGAGTCCCTTGCTGAAGCTCTATTAATTAGCTAAATGTGTGCTGAATTTTAAATGTAAGCAGCCTCACTTGTAGTTGTTTTCCATGAATGCATTTTATTTCACTAATGGGCCATGCTTAGGCCATCTGTGTGACCCACGATCAGGCTGACAGGTAGCAGCTGGATCTCGTCACGCAGCAACATGTGAATTACAAGCACACCAAGAACATTTTACAGAAATCACCTTTAGAAGTGTCATTTTATGACTTTTTCAGACTTCCATTTTAAGCTTCTGTATATTCCAGACCCACTTTACCTTCTTTCACCAGAAAGCTTACTCAGTTAATGACCAAAGTAAAGAGAAAAAAGCCCAAAAAACCCAACACACCCCCGCATACACACACTCTCACCCCCCACCACAGTACCTTAGGTATTTTGTACTCATTCTGAATCTCTGAATTGCAGCAGGCTTCTGTCTCCAGTTCATTTCAACCAGAACAGCAACTGTTTCATGTTTACAGATTTGCAAAATTTAGAAATACATTTTAAAGGTAAACAAATAAATGTTTTAAAGCATCAACAAAGACTCAGCTAAATTCTTCCATTAGTTCAAATAGTCTAATAAATATTATTCAGTTGTTACACTGGTATCCAGCAGAAGGATGCTGGACACTGAAGTCCTGGGCATTTCCTCAAACAAAGCAATGGACTCGAACATGCAGCAGGTGCATGAGAACTTTGCTGCTACCTGCTCTATCCAGAGAACAAGGGGATAAAAATGTAGCAATGCTGCTTCAGTATGAGTATCAAGGGTCTTTCGGTGCTTTTGGTGCTGAAGGTAAAATACTCCAACTCAGAGACTGTGATCAGGCTAGCTGTAACACTACTTTGACAGGAAAACTAGACTTCCTTTTCAAATCACCAACTCCTGTGTCAGTCTGTTGAGGGGAACACTGCCTTTAACAAAAGCTGTTAAGGTGTCTGCACTGCTGTTTAATCATAACCTTTTATGACAGTTCAACAGCATGAACTTAACATTCATTAACATCTCTTCTAACTTAGGCTAACAAGAAAACTAAGACCATCGCCAAAAATTAAATTTGCAGACCATTTTATAAGTAATGTTTTCTACGTTGTTAACCTAGGTATATTTTAAGCGTTTTCAGTGAAAAAGGCTTTCCCCCCTCTCTAAACAAACAGTAATAAGAAGGACATCTTATTACTGCTTACACTGCACACAGCTTTCAGTCTATGCCTGCTCGTGCTTTGCAGACTTCCCTGCCACCTGCATTCACTATTATTACTTTTTCAAAGGATCGGGTCTGGGTTCACAAACACAGGGCTTATATACTTCTAAAAGAAATGTCTCATTCCTTGACTACTGAAGTCATGCCAGTTCCTGTACCGCATGTTATTTACCTACACATTTTTCAGTCCTTCAGGATAACTTACTCAACCATTTAATGGTTAAATATGAACATTTTGGAAGGAGCATTTGCCTCCTGTCTCTTTTTAGGAAAAGAAAGGTGAACCTTTCCTTTTGATAGAGGAAATTAGGTTTAAAGAAATAACTATTGTGAAGCCTACAGCCCCTACAAGTCTTCATATTTAAGTCAGGAGAAATCACTATGCATACTGAGATCAAGAGCCATAAAACAATGCTAAACCTGAAGACACCCACAGTGATCAATCTGATTCTGAAGTGATACACACAGTTCTTCTCAGAGTTAATGGCAGAACATAAATCTGCATTTCACGAGTTAAATCATCTTCCCTTCAACTGCTTGGAAATTTCTCAGTGACTCCTGTTCAAAGAGGCCTTATCTTTGTTCCAAGGGCTGTCTTAAAATAGCTATAGCAGCTCTCACATGTAAATTTTCTTTTCTTGCTGCCATTTTTTTGGTTACAGAAGTCTGACCTCTGCATCATTAAACTGTCTTATAATGCTGGCAGACAATTCAGTCTCCTCTTCACGAACCTACAGAATGCAGTTAGATGCAAGCTGCACACCTGTTGGGTCATGATGATCAAGCTGGCACATGGGAAGGATGCAGCCCACCTGCAGTTCTCAGACCCATCTCTGTAATATTGCCAAGGAAACAAAAGCTGCATACTCCTTCTGGGTTTATCCTCAAACGTAGAAGAGCTCTCTTTGCTTAATGTCAGAAACAAGACATCCTTCCAGGAGAGTACTTTTCACGTAGATCTTGGGTGACATCTCAGCTTTTGTTTCAGAGGTGTCCAAAAAAAGGACTTTGGCATCCATACATATCTGGGCCAATGGCCACTACCATGGGTCCTGTGTGTTTAAAGCTCCCTTCTCAAACAGTGATAAACCTGTTACTCACATGAGGGTGATGACTCATCTTGGTCTTTTATTCATCTTCTCTTCAGGACCTGTGATTGGTGTGGACTCGGATCTGCCCTTCCTTTCAGTCTTAGCTTTGAAGTTCAACACCACTGTTGAACGCGTTGAACTATAACTACATTCAGAGTAGCATAATGGTGGCACCAGAAGAATCCAAGTAGGGAAGAAGGACATCTTACCTTTTCCTTTTTGATCAATTCATCATCATCAGAAATTGACTTTCTGAAGCAGTACTCACTGCTAGCTGGATTAGAAAAGCAGTAAATCTCTTTCATGTGGAAGGATGAAAGCTTTAGCTTACTTCCCAGTGAGCCTTGATGGATGTGCTCAGTAGTCCAAGAGGGAAAGAGAGCTAAAAGCATCATAGTGAGCTGCACAGCCATGGTGGGGCTGTGGGTTCCCAGCACACTTTGAGGCACACTTATTCTTCTTCCCCTCTGAGCCCCTTGCCAGAATTAAGGCACAGAAGACTCATCAGCTCAAAGTATGCAGCGAAACGGAGGGAGATAAATGGAATGTGTCACTTCTTTTTGTTCCCTTGTTTCATTTTCTCAATTGTATTTGCAGCATATCTGAAGCGCAATCAGAAGGCTGAGAGCTGCAACAAGGCAACAGAGATCATTTACAATTAATCACTGATTGCTGCTGTAAGTCTCAGATCAGAACTGGTGGTTTAAAAGAACTTTTTTCTCCAGTTAGACAACTTATATCAGTTACTGGAGACCCAAGGACCAGCTTACTTGGTCTTTTCACAATTAAACATCTGTATAATTGTTAGGACAGTACGCCACTGTTAGAAGAAAAGTCTGTATTTTAAGATTACTTTTCTAAGTCCATTATTCCCTCCCAACACAAGCAGAGAAAGAATGGCCAGACAGCAACTAAAACCACCTTTACTACATTGGAGGAATAAATTGATTGTGGAGATAAGACAACAGGGCTTCTAAAACTTCACCTATATGCCCTCCCAAACCCAAACTTCTGAGTAATGAGAAAAAATAACATTTTAACAACTAATGTAAGGCTCATTTTCCAGACAGAGAAGTGCCTGGATGCAATACAAAAGCAGTAACCACAAGCTCTTCCTGTTGTTGAAAGACAAAACTGAAGAATTGGTTAATATGCTGTTACCAGTGATGTAAACGTGGACAGGTAGAGGACCTCCCTGAGCGCTGATGACTGGAAATTAAGAAGACACTCCTGGAAATCCTTGCATGAACCTCCCCTGCCCTGGTATTTTTTCATCAGAAATCTCCTTTGATTTGGCAGTAGCTGACAAAGGATACTGAATATCTTGGATTTTGATCTGACACAATACTGCTGCTTGAATGTTACTAAGTTTGGGAAACTTGTTCATTGCCTTCTTTTTAAATCAGGTTTTTTAAACGATTTGGCTGTTTTGGTGTTTTTTCACAGCTTTCTGCTAAGTTTTATTGAGCTACAAATGCTCAAAAGCCAAGAAAAGAAGGTAACTTGCTTTCCATTATTAAAGATTAAACTTTAAAATTACAAAATTACTTAACTGAAGGCAAAATGAAGGATATTTTCTAATTTGCAGATTTATCTCAAATAAAAGACTTCTGCACTACTGCCCTGGGGGAAGGTGTAAGAGATGACAAGAGAGTAAAGCCAAAGAGGTTTCAGTGGGCATTTCAGTACTACTGATCACGTTGCATGTGTCACAGCTCATTACAGCATTGCAAAAAAAATAGTACAGAACTAGACACTTAGATTTGCTTTGTTTCCTTTTGCTTCCATGTAATTCAGCTACTTATAAAGGAAATACTCTTGAAAGCATTAAAAACTGAATTGCATTCAGAGACAACCAGTAAAATAGTGAAGGGGTAGTATTAGGATACTGACTCTTGTAATTTGTCCACAGATTTCCACCACTGCATTCCAGATTGTCTGGACATAAACAAACCAAGGAGAACAAATAAACCAAAAAAGAAAGACCAAATAAAAAAGCTGTAATTTAATATATAAACTGACAAAGGCGTACTTTTATTGTTAATGTTCAAAGACAGATTATAGAACACTTGCAAGTGAATAGACTCAAAACAGGGAGATAAGTGTTTATTTGTGACTAATTTTATGCTATCAGGAATAAAGATTTGAGAAAAGCTTGGATTTCCTTGAAATTGGAACTTCGTCTCTGATTAAAATACTTCTTACTATTAGACTTGGAAGGCTCTGCTGCAGTAGTACCTGCATGCAAGGAGTAGAATACAGTATTATTTATGAAGCATATTTATCACAGTGAAAATTGCCAAGACACAAACACACAGAAACAAAGGATGCCTGCTGTTCTCAAAGGAAAACCTTTCCTAGTTTATGAAAAGTACACCAATAACAGAAAACTTAAATGTAACAAAAATACCAAGGTCTCATCCCCAGGAGATTATTCATTTTCTCATGCTGGGCTGTGAACCAGCATGCCGACATTCAAGCTGAGGGGAAATGCTAAAAGCAATGTAATGCTCATAAGCTCCAAGCACCCACTTGCAGCTTTCTAGCTGGGCAGTGCTGCCCTAGTAGCATGGTGAGCATCTTAACAGTTACTTTGGCATCAGTTCCAAAGATATCAGGAAGCACAAAGATGTCCAGAGAAATCAAATCATAGGCACATCTAGGACCATATGGATCTCTAAGTACAGATGCAGAACTGCATCTTTTGAATATTTCATAAGTAAAAAGAAAAAACAACCAACCAGCAGCACAGTCTTTAATCACCTTGCCAGTCACTGGCAACTGTGCAAGCAGGCGGGCTCTGTGGGACTCGGCTCTGAATGCTGGAGCACATCTGTGTCCACACGCTGGCAAGCAGACAGACTGAAACCAGTTCTGGACAAGCTAACTGAGGGTAGCTCTGGGTACAGTTGTCCTAGACACGTGCTCAAACACCTGAAGACATATTCTCCTTCCTTTACATTATTCTTAAAATTCAAATCCCTTCTGATCACTCACTTCTGTAAGGACCATCACTAGCTGGGTGAGAGGAATTACAGAGTAAAATATAAAGCAGTACAAAGTATCAGAACCACACCAGGATTTGGGGCTGTGTTTAGAACCCTGAGAACTGAGAAAGTAAAAGGTCCAAAGAGGGACCATAATAAATGTCTGATATCAAATAATATACTACAGATTAAGAATATGTAATTTGCTCAGTATTTTTGTTTTGCTAAGGAGGCATAGGACAGACAAATTTATACAAAGGATAATTCAATAAAAGAAGGGATTGTACAATTCACATTTAAAACAAAGCAAGCTAAGCAATGACCTTAAATTAATGCAATGACCTGAAGTTAATAGGAAAAACTGAATGAGGAAATTAGGAGAAATGGTTTAATGGCAAGGCCAAGTGGAAAGGAAATTTCCTTAATGAGGTAGTTACTGTTCACTAGCAATGCTTGAAGAAGGCATTTAGTAACTGGAACAGACTCAGTAATCTGTTTCTCCTAGTATGCTCTGTTTAAGATAATGTTGTTTCTTGTTGAGAATCTTGGGTGGATAGAAACTTTATGCCTGCATTTAACTTCGAAGAAACCTCTTGCTTGCTTGGTGAGGAGAACAGCTTTTTTAAGGCAACATGAAGTAGAAAAAGCCATCTCTACAGTACTTCCGAAAATAAAAGCTTGAGAAGAATCTTGTTTTCCAACATGGCTTTTCAGAAATACCCCATGGTGGGAAGTCTAGACCACGCAAAACTTGAAAAAAAATCACAAAGAAAATATTTACATCATCACTGTCTACGTTCTGCCTTTACATTTCTCAGGATATAAGAATTTTTTGTTCTCTTTTGAAATTAGTATCAGAACAGATTTGAAATGGAGTTGAGAGAGATCAGTGAGAATTTACAAACTCACTTTTCATTTACCGATTTCTGGATTACAGCCATGCATTTGCTGACTTTTTTTATCTGTACTGCCACATCTTCTCTAGCTTGGTTTATTCAGAGATAAAGAATTCACCATTAACAGCACTTTTTCAAGACATTACTTTTAAGTTTAAAAGATTCTGACAGGTCACACATCTTAAGGATTTGATGGGTAAAGCTTTCCAACACAAAGTAAAACAGTGACAGAGAGGTTCAATCAAAACATGCAAACAAAAGTTATTTATCCCACCATCTAGAAATCCAAGAGTAAGCAAAATAATATACAGAGTAAATACCAGTTCTAAAAATTCAATCTAATGGTACATGAAAATGAGAGGTTTTCTCCTTTACTGCTTGGTTGTTGAATGGGTTGGGTTTGGGGTGTTTGGTTGGTTGATTGGTTTGGTTTGGGTTTTTTGTCTGGGTTTTGGGGGTTTTTTTTGTGCGTTTAAGATCACGAAATCATTTAGATAGTAGTTGTCTGCAATTCAGTGAAATGATTAATTAGATGAATATAGCAACTTTCTACAGTGGATTGCTAATCAAAACTTGAAGCATAAAGAAATTACATAAGAAAATTCTAGAACCTAAGAGTCGGTAGACAGAAAGACCCTGTTTGGACTAACTTTGGCTCAAATGGAGTCCATATGCATCTTGTAAGAATTTTCACTTGTCTTATATTGAGATACTTCAAGTGTACTATTAAGGTGAAAGTACACACCTCCCTCTGGTCACAGAGCAAGATAGCAATTCAGTCATGGCTGAATATCTGTTTGACTGCTAAAAGGAGAAAAAAGTGTCCTGTTGTTCTGCATTGATTTGGAGAGTCCCTGAGACACTGCTGAATGGAACACACAGACATCACAATATAAAGGCACAAAAGAAAATTCATTTGCATTAACATAACTTAATGAAATATTTTATGATATTATTTCCACATCCAAAGGACTTTAAGGTCTCTGTGCTGAGACATGGAAAAGGTAGCAGGAAGGATGACTTAAAAAGATCAAGAGTTCTCATCCTTTCATCACGAAGTAAAAGAAAAATCCTTCCACGTAATGATTTTCAGATTAAAAAAACCAAATTAAAATGTTAGTATCTCCTGCAAGATTTTGGCAGATAAGATTTTAAACTGTCACATTTTTTCTTAATATCAGGCTAGCTGAAAAAAATCCCCACTGCCTTTAGTTGTCCAGAAGACAGCATCAACAAAAACGTGTATAGTTTGTGTCTCAGTGCAACATGCTGTTAATTGCAAAACCAAGGTCCAGATAAGTTTTCTCTGAGACTGAGTAAAACAGCATTGAGATTAGGGAAAAATCAATTAAGCAAAGCAGACCAAAACCACTGTTGTGCAACAGTGCAGGCCATTGCTGGTTTTCTAATTGGTTTGTTCGGATTAACAGACATTCAGAATTTATCTAATAAACAAGTAGGAAACATCACATAATGCTTACTACAGTAGAGACATACCTCACTACCCAACACTAATTACCTCTGCAGTGTAGTGTCAGACCTACAAGGCATCCTTTTTTGCCTGGGACAACAACAGTCACAAAACGAACAAAAAAGGATGCCATTATCGGAAATTTTTTTAATCTACATTCAATGAGCCATTCCTTTCTCTCTTCCTATCAGCACACACCAAATCAAAGGACTAGTGTAAGTAATGCAATAAACTCTATCCATCAACCACCTACCTCATTTAAAAGTTTGAAATACAGGTCTTCTACAACAATGCTCATATAGAAACCTTATGGCATCCTCAATGAATAGTGATCATCCACAAACATAAGTATCCAGAGAGACGGGACAAACACAGTTTCAACAATACCAGTACGCTTCTGTGCAGTGTACAGCCTCTCTGACACCATACAGGTGGGAGTTAAAAGGGGATTTCCAGTCTGAAAACCCAAAGAATATTTACACGTAGTTATGTGTAAAGCAAGAGACTTTGTGGATTTCAGCACAGATACACTTTCCACGCAACAGCAATACAACAGCACTCTCAAGAGAAAGCTGTACATCACAGACCCTGAAGTTCCACCCTGTCAGGTCTCTCCTTAGCATGGAAGAGGTCGAGATCAAGTAAAGCACGTTTTAATTTGTTGTATCTGATCTCCCCTGCACTTCTTCCAGTAAAATAATTAGACGGCTAACAGTGAGACAATCTCCATTACATGCCAACTCGTGGTTGGTGATCCAAAACACTGACGGCATTAGAGCTTCTTCAACAAAACGGATGACCTAAATAAACCTGTGTTATGCATCTTTCCTGGGAGTGGCCTAAAAACTTTTATGAAAAGAACTGGCCTAAACCAGACATCTAAAATAACAGACCCCATGGAATATTCCACTGACCTCAAGTCTGCCAATGTTTTCAAGCAACTGAAAGGAAACTGTATAAGTGCTAATAGTTTGCAACTACGAATGTATCTGCTGTCGAAAGGCATCCTCACAAGGCAAAACACAAGATTATCCTAAAGTTAATATAAAAACCCATCCTTTTGAAACAGCTTCTCCCAGTGAGAGTGTACCAACCATAAATCCCACACTGGTGTAGTACTTAGGTTTTTGAAGAGAACCTGAACAGAGCAAAAAGCCCATATCCTTAAATAAATGCATATGCCAGTTATGTCTTTTGAAAAAAATGAAAGCAGAAACCAGTGAATTTATGCCCTGAAACCCTGTTAGCTTCTACACTTATTAGCCTAATGTATTTAAATAAATGGTTAATCTACTGATTCCATTATTTTATCTCAATAATATAAAACCAGAATGTTCCAACATTTAATTACTATTTATTTTGTGTGAACTATGTTTTGATTCTAATGAATGCTTTTTGGTTCCTTTAGGTGTCATCTTCATCTCTGAAACATTCATCAGGATCAATTATGCCTTTTGTTGACTTGAATAAAAATGGTGTGCCTAAAATAGCTGATAGTAAAAATAAAACTGTAAAAGCAACCAAAGCACCACTTAGTCCAGAAAGCTAGTTCCTTTTTCTCATTTCATCAGTGAGATCCTTCTGCCCTCACATCCGTGCAAAAAATTTTCAGACCAAGTTTTTGATAATCACAGGCAGAAGTAGCATTATTTCACTCCTTTCTTTACAGAAATACCTCAACTTTTTTTACAGAGTAACACAACATTTAATGTCTGCATATAAAAAAGCTCCCATAAACACAATTCATCCTTTTCTAAGGATGAGTGCAAGGGCTTGCATTAGCAGTCCAGGACTTGGTATCAAAGGAGCTTGGTAATTGTAGGACACTTGGCGTACTTACTGCAGAAGCTGAAAGGTGCCACCTATGCACACTGGTATGAAAGAAAGGAAACCCTTTCTTTTACCATTTAGAAAGCTGCCAAGGGTAGATTTGGGTTCGATGTAAGGAAGAAATTTTTATAATAAGGGTGGTAAAATACAGGAACAGATTGTCCAGAGAATTTGTAGATGCCCCATTGCTGGAAGTCCTCAGTCAGGTTGGATGGGACTTAGAGCAACTTATCTAGTGAAAGATGTCCCTGCCTGTGGCAGGCAGACTGGACTACACAATCTTTACAGTCCCTTCCCACTCAAATCATTCTATGATTCTATGACATGGGTCCTCTGCTCTTATTTTTTATATTCTTTGTTTTCTACTTCTAGTTCATTTTTTGCAGCCTGGCAGTGCCAAACTATTACCTAAGTTTGTGTACACAAATCACCTCAATTTAAACAGAAAGCACGTTAAATATGATCTTTGTATCACAGGCAAACTGGAACAGTCAAACTAAGTCCAATTTTAAATTCTCAAAACACCCTACAGTACTAACTGTTACAGATCCTGCACTTAACATTCAGATTTAAGCAGCATGAGGTAATTATGGCTTAGAAGCACACATTTAAAATAGAGCAGCAAGAAAAACAGGAAAAACACCAATACGTAGCACTTCTTGCAACTTCACATTGCTTTAAGCAGTTGAAAACCTGAGAACTTGCAATCATTACAATACTGAAAAAGTTTTCACAGTATTTCAAATATTCATTACAGTTCTTTGCACCCATTATACTGATATCTAAGCCTAAATTCAAGACTGAAGGATTAGCACACTGAGTTTAGCCCAAAGTATATGCATACCTAATAAAGGTAAGTATATTAAAGGTGGCAAATGAACCTCTTAGGGCTCTGCACAAAAGCATTTTCCAACCTCAATGAAAGAGCATGCACAAACTGATGAATGAAAGATTATCTACTATTTCACAGACAATTCAACAGAGGGTTGAATTAAGCAAAAAAAGACTTTACTTCATAAGTAACTTTCTCAATTTTACACTTAACAGTGTGTCTAATATAATTACTCATTAAAAACTGCCATATGATTGAATTTTTCTCTTTATCCAAAAAGCAGCACCAGCATCTGATGTTCCACTGATTAGAATCTGGCTCAATGTCTGTAATGGAATTTTCCACACACAAAAAAAATAAAATCCTATGCTAATTCTGAGAGAATGATTTGAGAAAGAGAACTGTAAACATTTCCATACCTTCTCTAAAACTGAGATTGAAGAGGAAAACAAGAAAATCATACTAACATGTATACAAAAATGAAACATGCTAAATTTCAGAGAGACTTTCAGAAAGTGTGGTGGGATGCTAGGGAGAGATTACACAGAACACAAAAATAACCTTTCCTGGAGAATTAAAGAAGAGTTTATGTAACTTTTCCTATGAATATGAATTATTTTTTTTTCTACTACATTTTTAAGATAAATGAAAAACGATGTCAGATTATTCACAGTCAGTCTTAAAACCCACAGCAGCATTGGAAAAGATACAGTGGTGGAAATAAGACAAAAAACTTGACTGGTGTAAACTTCCCAAGGAGTTCTGACACAGGAGCATGACTTCCAGCACAGTGAAATGAATACTGAAATTCGTATTTATTTATTTAGCAAATAAATTGCTCTTTCTGCAAATATTTATAAAAAAGTAAATCAAAGACTGAGCATAATAAGTTCCCAAATCCTTGGAAAATGCTCTTAAGATTCTTAAGAGGACACATTCTCAACAAACTCAATAATTACGGATTACAGTGAAAACACCTGCCACTACTGATACAGAATTTATGTCACATCCCCAAAACAGACCTTCTCTTTCACGTTCAAAGTTAAAGTGGAAAATCAACTACAGTAATGAATATACCCTGGATTTGCAAACAATATTATAATAACTCTCAAACCACGACTACTGCATAGGATTAAAGGCAAGTTAATCATTTTCAGAATAAAATAATTACTGAGCAGACCACATACTTGTTTCCTTCCCTGTCAGGTAAAAGCTAACTGTAGGTCAGCAACTAAAGTAAAAGGAAATTAACATTGAAGTTTGTAAGATGCTGTATGACAGAAACAAGGAAGATGCCCATAACTCAAACTACTAACAAACATCACCACACGGAAGATGTGATGGACCACATGTGGTAGACATAGAAAGGAGAAAGCATCAAAGCCCAGCATCAACAGAACACACGAAGAAGTAATAGAGATTAATATTTTCAACCAATGGGTAGCAAAGAAAAGGAAGAAGGTGCAAGAGACACATACAAGTAATGATGAGAATATGTGATCAGATCCATAAAATTTTATTAAAATGCATTAAAGAGGAGCAGTAGCTTGAACTAAGTCTCCAGCTGGATTCCACCACTGCGCTGGTCATTAAATCTACTGGTGACTATCTACTACAACCCTGAAAAGAAATTAAAAATGACTAGCAAATGCTGACTCAAACTGCACAACTGGAAATGGCTGTGCAAGCCTGGAAGGAAGTCTGTGGAAAGAATGCAAAATGGAAACGGGAGGCTGGGATAAACAAATTTTAAAAAGACTGAAATTACAGCTGGTATATCAGCTCATGGTATATTAACACAGGATGAAGCTCTCGGTGTTATCATATCCTTGACAGTAATGCTGAGAGTTTTGGAATTCTCTTTTTGAAACTGGATGCCCAGAACATTTGTACACTTAATTCAAAATGGTGAATGTCTGAAAATAGCTGGAAAATTTGAGTCTTTCATTTTATAAGGCTATCTTAGATTATTATGCACAGCCTTTCACTGCCAAGAGCAGATATGCTAAAAAACAGTTCTCAATGTGTCTAAAAAATTTCATTAAAAAAAGGCATGATGTAAATCTTAACAGAACAGTTACTGTTTAGGAATTTATTTTAAAATAATTTTTATTCACTATCACATCCTTTCCAAAGAGCAGACTACTTTCTCTAACACACCAAGCTTTTTACACAGTGTGCTAAAAGAATGAAGTATAATCATTAAGTCCTTTTCAGTTCTACCCCAAGTTCAGCGGCTTGAGACAACCCCCTACTCTGAAACCTACTGCTGGGCCACTAACTAGCTCGGCCTTGCCCTGCACCATCTTCCAAACTGTCCTTCCTCCCAGCCTTAACTTCTTCATCAGTTATACAGAAAAACGGATTACTTTCTAACCACTTCTGCCATGTTCTCACACACCTAAAACAGTACCTTGAGAATGTTCATATTCTAGTTTCACCTGCAGACCTATCCCCATCTTTTTGTAAGTGGTTTTCTAAGAATTCCTTAATTTCAAATGCCACAGCACTGATCAGACCATAATTTGGAAAAACTCACACTGAGTTTTATGGTTTCTACATAAATTTCTATTTCTACACACTGAGTCCATGATTTCAGCACAACAGGAAAACCATTTGCCCATCCCTGTCTTTTTTTGTTGCGCATATAATTTTTTGTAGATTAAACCAAGGTAGGACATATATCACATATTTTTCTGTTCAAAGAAAATATTTTTTGCTAGCAAAGAATAGCTGACAGGAAAAATGAACAAATAATATACCAAAAATAAAGCTAATTTTGAAAAAAAAAAAGATGTGGTAGACTGAAAAATGAAGGAAGACCCCTCAAAAGACATACAAGTTTAACATCCAGCCCTTGTGATTCATTGAGCAGGTTAGAAGCTAGATGAAGCAAAATGAAAACACAGGAACATTTACTAAGAGTAAGAAGTTAATTCACTAGCCCTATGCTACTGACAGACAGAGAACTGTCCTCTAGTTTGGAATGGGAGCTGTCCCTCAGGCAATTAAAACTAAACCTACAGATCTGCACTGGGGCTGTAGGCACTCAACATGCCTGGGAGGTCACAGCAGACTGTGAGAGCTGGCCCATCTGCATGGAAAGCTTCTGTTCTTTCGGAAGGGAACAGGCAGGTCTTCACCAAAACCTTCTGCATGGTAACTAAAAATCTGAAGACATATTTCTCAGGATGGTAACTTACAAAGTGCTAATTAAAAGAGGTACCTTGGACATATGGAGATAAAGATAGCAGTGCCTAGTTGTATCAAGCGCTGCCAGGAAGATTTTTAGCACCAGGGGTTTTTCATTTTATCTTCTCTTTTAAATTTTTTTTTCCCTTCTTAAAAAAGGGTGAGTATCTTCCAGTTCAGTTTCTCTCTTGTGCCCAGGCAGTAGATTTCAACTTTAAAAACAGCAAAGCTGGTTTAGGAGGAAACTGTTTCTAGAAGGTTTGGAAGTTCACAGCCTTTGAAACTTAAAATTACTTTCCTTGTACCTGCATTAAAAGGCATACTATGAACATAATACAGACAACACAGAACACAGCTCACCTCATAGTAACTTCGCACAGCATTGCAAAACGCTTCATCTGCTACTATTTGCGTCTCCCCATTTAAAAAGGCCTGGAAACGTTCCTTCAGTACCTGCAGCTGTTGCTTGTTGAGCTATGCAAGAAAGAAAAAGGAGAGGAGAGAGAACAAAAATAAACGCAGTTAGTCTCAAAGTAAAAATACACAACACTGTACACACTTGGAAGCTGTGAACAGGGGAAAAAAGACAATGGCCACCAGGCTGCCTGGTGAGTGGCAGCTCTTCAGAGTCCCAGCTGGACAAGCCACACCGTGGCAGCCAGACATGCACACAAGCAGCATGCAAGTAAACTTCTGTGCTTTCTCTGGTGTCCTTGGGATGCCAGAGGTAAGTCTGCATGGATACTTCTGTGCAGTACTTTATATGCATATGCTGAATATAATGGTTGACCTTCTCCATGGCAGCAGCACCAGCTAATAAAACTTAGCTCTTAACTTGTCTTCGAATACATAATTTTCTTTTCAGCCTTCAAATAACTCCATATAAACAACTGAGATGCCTCCATTTTTTGGAGTAATTTAGGCACTACCATTGGACTGTTTCCACAAGCATGTGCACTGTGAAGAAAATGGACTTCCAGCCACTGATGCTGTAACACTATGAACAACACGAAACAAATGGATCTTAGGGAAGAGCAGACAAAGGCTACAAGATTGACAACCAATAACATTTGGTGGACTTCATATCAAAGTTGAAATTTTGAAAACAAGCTCCTAGAAGAGCACATTACACAATTAAACCTTGCAATCAACCTGTTTTTATCAAAGTTTAATGTTATGAGAAAAAGCAAAGTTTGGAAGCTTTCCAGCGATCCAGACACAGGTCTTTTGCAAAGGTTTCTATCAACTCTTGAAATATTTAGTAAGATATTTCTCCTTATCAAACCTGTGAGAAGTCTGAATATCACATCATATTCTTAAACTTTAACACTAAAAAAAATTCAAACGCAAACGACTGAGAAGTTTTTTCAGCCTTCCTGTATTTTGCTTAAGTACAACAAACAAATAAATGTATAGCCAGAAACTGTAAATATTTTTCCAGAGGCCAGAAAGTTATATTTGTAATAGCTAACCTGCAGCAAATAACACTGCCCCCAATGGCGTAATCATTTCTTATTGAAGAATTCTTTCGCATCTACACTAAATATGGTGACCTTAGGCTTTCCAGTCTTTTTTGTCAACACTTTGAAGCCATTTAAGCTGCAACACTGTTGTAAAATTGGCAAAATCTCTGCTATCCTGATAATGTGCCTACCTTGGACAACTTCTAATTTTCTTAATATCACAGGAAGATTTTCATCCCACACAAAGTTTGCTAAGTTTGCAAACTCATGTGCTTCTTTGAAAAACGTAACGATTTTCTGCAAAACTCTCCAAAGTGATTGCAAATCTGAAAGCCGTTTTATTTTGACAGGAAACAATAGTATAGATGCCATATATATACTGGGTATCAGAAATCCCCTAAAAAAACAATCAAATGTAGGCAGTGCAAAGCGATGCAAATCCAAAAAAACCTGTGCCTCTGAAAAAAAATCCAAGCTAGCTAAAAATACACCTTAATTCTGTTCCTCATCTTAACAGAACAATTAATGATACCGAACAAGCCCCAGGAGACTCCTACAGAAAAAAGGCCTCCTACTGAGGCAAGCAAACTTCAACAGAGGTTGCTGTGACTTGGATAAATTTCCTGCATGAACTCCTGAGAGCAGCAGCCTGACACTGACACCCCATCCTGTACCACTGCTAATTAAAAATCAATGGGAGAGAAGTATTCGTATTGTGTCTGCACATCGACCCAAAATGGCACCTATTCACCTGCCTGCCAAACATCCATGCCTTGCAAAGAATCTTCACGACACATGATAGCTGTTTCAAACAGAAATCAAACCTTATTGCACTTATTTAATTCCTCTTATTCTTCTCTCATTTTCTAAAATTTTGGACAAGCTGAGCTATCAGAAAATGCAAATCATTATGGATGGTTTGAGGGTTTTTTTCCAGCATACACATGTTCTTTTGGGGGACTTAGAAAAGAGATGAGCACTCACACAGACAGTGCCCCTCTGCTGAGCAAGCAGCTCCTTCATCCCATGGAATATTCACAGCTCTGCTATGAGAACATGCAGGCTTCCTGCCAAGGCAATTATGAAAATGTGTTTTCGTGCTTGCAGACTTCATTCTTTAGGTGATTTGCTTGTCTATTACCCACATATCAAACAAAAACATTATGAATAAGGGAATGAAATATAGATTTAATTCTGACTTTCTCATTTTTAACCATCATAGTTCAGCAAACTGAAATGCCTTTAAAATAGTTATATATGGCTTTCATACTCACTACTTTAGGTAGTAAGAATTTCTAAAGGTTGAGTGGCATTTTAGGATTACTGTATATTTCTTAAATTACTTTTGTTTCAGTGCAAAACTGGATGTGCAGAATAAAGTTCTCCTGCAAAGCTAAATAGAACAGTCTTTTCAATGGAAAATATGAAAAGCTACAACTTGCACTGAAGATGATCTGAAGTCTATTTTACATGTCCCAAGTACTATCACATATAGACACGCAGTTAACTGTCAAGATACAGAATAATTTATAGTAGTCTACGGCAGCATACAGCTCCTCTACGTTTTTTTACCTGTCAGAATATTGAGTGTACAGTGAATTCTCTCTCATCTCTTTTTTTTAATGTTGGTAATTTTTAATGAATTCATTTACACTCTTCAATTTGCAGCATTTAAAAATGAAACAAAACTAACAGTAAAAGTAATAGCTTAGAAATGTGGAGAGAAAAATGAAGTCTAATTGCACTGGAATGCTGTAGTAGCAAAAGCAGAGAAACAGGTGTTTGTATAGGACATTAGCTCTTGGATACTGCCAAGCAGCTCAACCTGTCAAAGTCTGGGCTACCTTTGAAGTTGGTCAACATGGAACAAGAGAAGACATCAGGTATAACCAGAATCCCAAGAGAAATGCTTAAACTTAAGGGCAGTAAGCCTGGGCAGATTCTCTCTGGTAGGAGGTCCCATAATGGAGCTCAAAGTCCTTCTGCAGGAGCACTGCATTTCAATCACACAAGCCCTTTCCTCCTCTGCTCTGCGCAAGACCCATACACGTCAGACCTTTGCTTTCAGCCCACTTTCATCTTCACTGTTAGTGCCCCTGTTCCCACATTTTAATTCTAGCCGAAAGAATCATAAACAGGAAATTTAAAATAAAAATATTACATTACTACATGCACCCCCAAATGTAAACTAAACCTGGAATACCATCAAAAGGGTACAGCAAAGCCTCAGTGATTCTGTTGCTTTCCATTAATCTGCTTCAGTTTTGTATTGCTTGTTTGGATTTCGCGTTCTCACTGGTACAGAATCTGTTGTCATTACTCTGTGTGATACTTCATAAACAATTACTGCTGCTTCATGGGAGAATGTATAACTAAATTCCAGTGACTCAGAATATCAGATTTCATTGCATTCTGCAAAACGACTGAAGATAAGCAAAGACAAATTTAAGGGAAAACAAGATTAACTGTGCTCATTTGTTTTTTTTCTTTATTGCAGTCACACAACAGATAAAAACTTTTCTTCCCTTCCATCCCCATGTCTTTCAAAAAAGGTAACCTTTTTTTTCACTCTACATTTGCTAACCTTAGTAAGCTATCAAAGAATGAAAACATTTGTTTAAGACAGAGTAAACTTCTCAAAGAGCTATTTAATTAAATTAACTCTTTCAAGATGCAGTAGCAATTTAACTAGAGTAATATAAAGGCATGAAAGAGCCTCAAGCACTTAACTACTAAAAAAATTTCTCACCTTGCATTTAACATTTCAAACAAGTCATATATCCAAATATATTCCTCTCTAAGCATTAATTTAAAGATTTGCTTTTTCCCTTCTAAAGTGAAAGTTAGGTATGAAAACCTAGAGGCACTTCTGGTTTAGCTCCACTCATACCTTTAAACAATTTCAATAAATGGATTTTGCACAGAGTTTAAATCCCTATTTTTATGAGAAGTCACATTTCAAACAGATCTCGAAGTTTAGGGAGTTATTCCAATGTCACAAGTTTTGCTTCCTTAAATAATAAACTCCAGCTAAGGAAAAATAAAGCATATATGCATTTGCAAGAGTAATACTGCTTATTTCTCTTCGAAAGACTTTAGGAAAAATTAAGCTGTAGCTTCACTGCACTTGATGCTTCATTAAGAGCATCTTCATCTGCCTCTCACTGCCTAAGTACACAGAGCGCTCACTACTGCCCTGATCACATGCAGACAACGGCAGCTGGCAAAGACAACTCACAGCACCACTGTCCCTACAAAACTTTGGCCCTAAAAATGGACAAGTGTAACACGTGTCCTGTGCGTGGGCCACAACCGGGCTGCCCCCACAGCCCCGAGCAGCGCGGATGCCGGCGGGCAGCATTCCCGTACCCCCGCAGAGCAGCGAGCCGGAGCTGGCCCCGCAGCAGCAACACTCTGAGCCACTGCCACCTTGTGGCGGCCCCAGGAACTCCGCGGGCTGCGGCTCTGCACGCTCCCAGCTGGGATCTGTGCGAGGACCAGCAAGCCCCTGACCTTAACCGGTTTTTGTCTCCTCCCACACCGCAGTGTGCAATCACCCTTTTCAGGCCATATGGGTATTTTAGCGAAATAGCAGGAGGTGACGACTGCAATTATAGACAGAGCAAGATAAAATATTTCTTACACAGGATGCAAAACCACAGGGGTAGGGAGGAGCCAATCAAAGAGCCAGTTCCTGAACCCTCAATGCTGCGACGTGTACTTAGTCTGTAGCACCAAGCCTGACTTAAGTCCCTGAACACTTCCCAAATACACGAAGCATTTTTATTTCAGAATTATGCCATTTTGTATAACGTCTTTGACAGCAGCAGTTGGTTTTGAAAAACTTTAGTCAAAGCTATAATTTTTGAGAGCAGAGTGGGAAAAGAGCCCAATGAGGGTTCCCTCAAACAACTGTCCCTCTCTTCCACTTCAGTCAGGAGATAAATTTTCATCTCTTGAATTAAGAGAACTTAAGGTACAAATAAATCTTTTTCCAGTCAACTTCTCACACACATCTTTGAACATAACTGTTTCTTGTCCTGACAACCTCTTTGTCAAGGGAAAAAAAAAACAAAAAAAAAAAAAAAAAAA